>VYZP01022721.1:2961-27180 GCA_013400635.1 Hypocryptadius cinnamomeus
TTTTTTTTGGGCTTGCATAAAAATAGAGGAAGGGAGGGACCAGCTGTGACTTTCAGGGTTGTGTGGCTCCAGAATTGCACTGAGTTCTGTGTGAGCCGCCTCCTTTTCTGTCCCCACTCCTTCTTCAGTCCTGGCTGTTGGAGAGGTTGGGTCCTCCCTTCAGTGGGGACACTGGGAGTCCCAGTGCTGTTTTTTGTGATGGGCTAGGAGGTGTCATAGTGAGGGGGACCAGGGAAGAACTCAGCTCTTTTAGATCCAGGGGGATCTGATGTCCAACCCCCTGAAGCTGGTGTATGGGCTTGGGATAGGTTGGGATGGGATGGGTCACTACAATGCCCCCACTGGTGATGTCCTAGGGGCTGGCAGCTGCCCTCCGCTCCAAGATGAGCACTTAGACTTTGCTCAGGGGAACCAGCAGTCTTATGTGTATATGTCTAACATATATTTTTACAGATGTACATTAGAAATACATTTTATATTTTAACTTTTTAAAAAATATTTAAACTTATTTTAACATCTTACTTTTTTAATGGAACAACATATATGTTGATTTATATGTATCAAAAAGGACATATAAGTATATATATATTTTTTTTCACCTGTATATATGTGTAGCTTTATGGTGTCCCATGGTGTGAGCCTGCCCAGGGCTGGGATCATGGTGTCCCCAGGCGCTGTTCCTGTAGCCAGGGCTGGCCTGGCCTTTCCGCAGCCAGCGGGTTTCCTGCTCCAGGCCGGAGCGCGGGTTTCCGGCCCGGAGACTGCTTGAATCACCGGAGCTAGGGGAGCTGAGTAATTCTCCATCCCGCTGGTGGAAAACCCAGCCCGGGGGATTCAGGTGCCGGCGGCATCCCGGCTGTGCCAGAGGGTGAGGCCCCATCCTGTCAGGGCAGGATGGACAGGATAATGGCACCCAGGCCTGGGGGCACATGGTAGCAGTGGTGTGAGGGGAGAGGGACCGCTCTGGCCATGGCAGGGGCAGAAACAGAGCAGCAAAGTTTCAGGATTCCTGGAAAAAGCCCAGCACAAGGATAGTTCTGTCCAGCTTGTGGACACCAGCGGCCCTTGTTGGCACCGAGGGTGCGTTTTCCGTGCTCCCCCTGGGAAACCATCCCTAGCCCACCTCTTCCCTGTGTGCCCTGAGCATCCTTCATGCTGCCAATTTATTTCTGTTTCATTTATTTTTGTGGGTTTTTTTTTTTTTTGCATCTCCATCAGCTGCCTTGGACAGGAGGTCTGCACCCCCCAATTTTTTGAGGTCTTGCCTGAGGACGTGGCATTCCACCAGCCAACGATGCACGGCTCCTTCTGGGAAGCAGCCAGCCCTGTGCTGGAATGGGATGGCCCTTGGGAAAAACGCCCTGTGTCACTGTGGGGTTTTAAAAAAATGTGATTATTTTTACAGCAATTTTCCATCTATTTTGGGTAGGAAGGAAAATGTCGAGGGGAATCTCTTTTTGTTATTAGAGTCTTTAGGGTAAGTCTGCTTTTAACACACCCCTTAGTCCGTCCCATTTGATGGTGGGGACCCCACAGGTGCCAAGGGGGGTGGGCTCTGCAGCCGTCCCTCTGTCCTGCTGTCTATCTGTCCTGCAGGGAAGGGGATTGGTGGGTTTGTCCAGAGCTAAAACCCATCTGTAAATCCATGCTCAAATAGTAGCTGCTGTTTGCCAGGTTGGGAAAGCTTGCTGGGACAGCAGCAGGGAGTGGGCCTCTGTGTGCTGGGGGTGGGGATGGGGATGGCTCTGGACCTGCTGGCAGATTGAATTCCAGCTTTTCCCCCATAATGAGAATTTTCCAGCTATGCATTGCTTCCATCTATGCCTGAATATTTGAAAGGATGGTGCTGTGCGAAAAAACGGAAAATCCCCTGTCAGTGATGTGGGGTGAGGTGGATCCTGAAACCTGTGGCCAGCTCCTAAAATACAGGGATTACGTAGGTGCTGCCCAGAACTATGTGCATATATTGCACTAAATATCTGCTGCCCAGAAAGCATCATAAATCATGGGCTGCAAAATATATATGTTGGCTCGATAAAGTTTTTGCCAGTGGATTAGCAGGGAGTTCTGGAGCCAGGCAGCTGCTTGCTTATTTTAAATTTTTGAAGATTATTTTTAACAAAGAAAGGAGGAAATGAGCCCAAGAGAGAGCTCTCGTCCTGTTTTTGCCAGGCACTGCCCTGGGAACAAGCACTGCCTGCAGAGATGCAGGGCTGGAGGAAGCACAGCCGTGGGGTTGGCCCATGGTAATGGGAGGTCTCCACTCCCCCCACCCCCAATATGCCAGCACAGGAGTCCAGAGCTCCTCTGACACTGACTCGTCCTGCCTGGGCTGGGCTGGAGGGTGGAAACTGGCAGTTGGCATCCAGCCCAGGAATTGTTTTGGGGCTGAATGGGCGGCAGCTGGGGTTTTCCGGGGATTGGAAATCCTTCCCCTCCGCTGCACTCATCGAGGGGGCTGGGGAGGGTCCCCTGCGTGGGGAGGGGGGGCTGTTAATTCACATCCACATTCCTGCTCACTGCAAGTGTACAATCTCTTGTGCTGGGAAAGCATCTGATGGGAGGCAGAGGTGCTGACTTGGAACATGGCTGCCTTCCTCAGGCGGCTGGGATGGAGCTGGGAGATGTGGAGGAAGTTTGCAAGGAAATAGCCAGCCTCGGTGACAGTCACCCTGTGACTGACTGTCACCCAGCTGGGAGAAAGCAGGAGGCCCCAGCAGGGTTGTTGGCTCCTTGCAGGGAGAAAATGTCAGGCAGGGTCAGAGAGAGGAGGAGCCGGGGATGGCTGTCTGGCACCTCACCTCAGAGATGCTGATAAGCCAGGTTCTTGCTTGCCGCATGCCTCAGTTTCCCTGTCCAGGCATGGGTGAATGCCACTGGCCACTGGACCCAGCGATACGGGATGGTGTTAGAAACTAGAGGTATTTAATGGAAAAAATGAAAGGCTACATCAAGTCCTTCCCCCCTGCTCCCAGCCTCCGGCAGGAGTTGCCAGCACTGACCACGAGCGCTGGCCGGGCTGCGCCCGGTGCCGCGTCAGCATCCTGGGGGAGGATGGGTCAGCAGTGCTGGGAGCCCCTGCTGTGCTGAGCAGTGACCTCTGAGCTGAGCAGAGCCCCTCCCTTGGCACATACAGCGTGGGAACCGTGGAGCAAGGTGCTCGAGTGGTAAATACAGGGTCTCCATAGCCTCAGTATGGCCCCAGCATCAGGATGCTCCATGCCCTGAGTGCTGCCCACACTGATGTCCCTGGGGGTGCATGCCTGTCACCTGGTGGTGTTCAGGCCAGCGACAAGCGTAGAAGGAGTTTGTTCCCTGCCACCACATCTCAGCTGGCATGATAGGCCCTGTTTTTCCCAGTTAATTTTAGCATAATCTGCTTCTTTTTTTCTACTTTTTTTTTAACCTCCTCTGTAATCTCTGCCCTCTCTGCAGCCATGCTGGCACCGTCCTGCTTGGGGCCCCCTGTAAGGGCAGCTCCATGGCCAAGGGCAGCACTGGGGGCACCTGCAAAAAGGGCTGTGAGAGGACACAGGGATGGACTTCGCTTGGGAGATCCTCTGGGATTTGCATCTGGAGGCAGGGACCACACTTGTCCCCAGCCAAAGGGGCCTCATCCTGCTGGGGGTCCTGGGGCAAAACAAGGCAGGCACTCATCCATCTCGTGACGCTCCCTGCACAGAGAGGGGACAAGGGACATGCCTTTTTCTTTCAGCTTCCCCTTTTGGCTTCCCCTTTCTTGCAGCCTGGGTGACTTTGCTTCTTCCCTGCTCTCAGCCAGTGGAGGGAGGGCTGGGCTGAGCTGCACATCGCCTGCGTGGGGTGACGTCCTTAGGGGGGACAGGGTGGGGGAAGGACAACCTTAGGCACCCTGTCTTGCTGAACTCACGGAACCCTGCGTTTGGATGCTGAAAAACAAAACGACCCCAAAAGCCATCGGCTTTCCCTGCTGGCAGCCGCCTCCGCAGCAGGCTGGGGCACAGGACCCGGCAGGCTGGGAAGTGCTCGCTATTTAAGAACCAACCCGGGGGCGGCTGAGCCCGCTGGGATCGTTTGAGCTGGCTGGTGGAGGTGGCAACTTGTTCCCGAGTTCCCTGCCTGTACCTTGTGGCACAAGCATCCCTGCATCCCGGCTGCTGCTGCCTCCAGCTGTGGATATGTACTGGGGCTGGTGCTCCATTGTTCCTCAGCACAGAGGGGATGTGGGACGTGGCATCTCAAGTTTTACCTGGAGATGGGATGGCAGGTGATAGACAGAGCTTGGCCTCTTTGTCACAGGGAGTCCCCAGGTTCAGACAAAGCCAGGATTGCCCGTCAGCTGTGGCATGCTTGGATTGTGGGGAAAATGTTAGTGTGTTGATGCCATTTTCCTGGCCCAGAGCAGGTGTCATTTCTTCCCCTGGGACCTATTGCGAGGGCCCCTCAGGCTCTCCTTTTGTTCCCTCTTTCTTGGTCCTGACATTTCCAGTGCACGTCCAGTCATCTGCTCTGGATAATGCTGCTTCTCCAATGGCTGAAGCACCTGCTGCATTCCCTCCCTGGGCTGGGCGGGTGTCCCAGTAGGGTAAGGGTTCCTGGCTTTGCACAGGACCTCATCCCTTCTCATTTCTCCACAGGTGCTGGTGAATCTGGGAAGAGCACCATCGTCAAACAGATGAAGTGAGTGGTCCCTACACTGTCACTGTGGCTGACACTGCTCAGGCCTTGGTCACAAGCTCCAAAGCCAGTGGCTGACAGGGAAAGCTCCCCATCGGTGTTGCCACAGAGCATGGGTGGGGAGCAGCATCCTGGGGTACCCCACAATGGGCTGACCTTGCCTGTGTCTCTTCCCTGCCCCAGGATCATCCATGAGGATGGCTATTCAGAGGAGGAGTGCCGGCAGTACAAAGCTGTGGTCTACAGCAACACCATCCAGTCCATTATGGCTATCATCAAGGCGATGGGGAACCTGCAGATTGACTTTGGAGACTCCTCCAGAGCGGTGGGTGCCCTCCTTCTCCCACTGTGCCTGGCAGGGATGGGGGTTCTTGGTGGCTAAAACAGATGTGCCCAAAACTGGACTAGCATTGAAGGTGGCTCAGCCCAAGCCCTGCTGTTGTCTGGTGGGCTCCCATCAGGTCCTTTGAGTGAGTGAGCTTCAATAAGTCTGTGCCGATGCTCAAGCTGTTTTATCCCTGCAGGATGATGCTCGGCAGCTGTTTGCACTCTCCTCCACTGCTGAGGAGCAGGGCATCATGCCTGAGGACCTGGCCAACGTCATCCGGAGACTGTGGGCTGACAACGGGGTCCAGGCTTGTTTCAACCGCTCCCGAGAGTACCAGCTGAACGACTCTGCTGCCTAGTGAGTACCCCCTCCTCTGCCGCAGCTCAGCTGAGACCTGTGAGCCACAGTGCTTTTATCAAGCAGCAGAAAACCCCCCCAGGGGCTGCTGTTCACCGTCTCCAGGCTTAGGAGCTGGTGCTGCCACTTCCCACATGGTGCTGGGGCTGAGCCGGAGCGGAACTGAGAAGGCGGATGTTTCGAAAGCTGTTTCCTTCTCTGGTGGGGTGCTGTGTACCCTGGAGAGGGGGGCACTGGGGCATCCCACTCCTGCCACTGCTCTGTCCCCACTGCCCTTCCCCAGGAGATGCTCACCGCTGGCTGCGCACTCATGAGCACAGCCCATGCTCATCACCCTTCATGGGCTGTCAAGGCAGGAAAAATTCCCAAGGAAAGCCCTGGGGACACTTAGGTCTGAAGAGGATGAGTAGGATGCTCAAGAGGCTTCTCTTTTTCTTTTAACTGTTTTTATACAGAAGGACTTGGCATTACACTTGTGCATTACCCAACAAATTGGTGTTTAGGTAGATTGCTGCGGCTGGTTGGGTTTATTCTTGAAGAGATTAATAAAAAAAGTTAATCTGCCTAATGTACCATTGCTGGAGAGAGCAACACAGCTGAGTCTGTGTTCAGCTCGCACAGTGCCCTCCTACCCTCTCCACTCAGACCTCTTGTGGTAAAGCAGTGTGGGGGGAGCTCATGGTGTGCCAGGAACACCCCACCAAGCTTGGCCTTGCCTGGGATTCTGCACGCTTGGGACTCACTGCCATCCCTGGGCAAGTGGTTTCCCCAGCTGTCCCCTCATGCATGGCAGTGTCAGGTCCCTCTTTTGCACTGAGGTCACTGTGGGGAAGAGACTGCAGGAAAGCTCCTGGCAAGCACCAAACCTGGAGAAGCTTCTGTCAGCTCTTTCCCCCAGCACCCGCTGCTTTCACTTCCTCCTGATGGGCACACACCCACCTTCCCCAGCCCCTGTCTGCTTGGCCCCATCACTCCCCAGCCAGCACTGGCATTTCCCTGGCAGTGGGTGCTGGTTTGGAAGCACAGAACACCCAGCAGGTGCCAGGGAGCTCACACACACACTTGGAGCAGGTGTATCTGCACAGTGTCTGCCAAGTGCCTGTCGCTGTCAGTGCCACTATGGAGCATTTAGCACATGGTGGGGGTTGAACAACCATTAATTAGGAGCACTTTCAAGCTGTTGCTCCAGCCTTTTTCCAGCCCTGTGGAGATGCCTGCGCAGTGGCCAATCCCTTGCCCATCTCACAGGGATGAAGTGCCCACGGTGCTGCTGGAACAGGACAGCGTGGGAATGAGGAGCCCCGTGCAGTGCCCAGCACATGGCCCACCTGTACTCCAGCTTTCTGCAGCACAGCAGCCCCCATCCTGTTCCTCCTCTGCCTCTTGGGGTTCCAGGAGTTTGGGGTGCCAGGGTGGTGCTCACCAGCACCCTGGGGCTTGATGCAATGTCCAAGAGCCTGTGGCGCAGTGCAGGGCCCTGCTGTGGCGTTTCCTGTTTTTCGTAGCCAGAGGCCATGTGTGTTTCCGGCTGTTTTTTTGAGCTGCTCTGCGGCAGTAACGTGCAGGTCCCCCACCCTCACACCCACAGCAGGCTCCTGGGGCACCTCCAGCTCTGGCCTTGCCCTGACACGCTGCAGGGTTTCCCAGGAGCTGGCGAGTGGCCGTGCTGCAGTCGGAGCCAAGGATCCCTATGGCCTCGCGGGCTGTAATCTGGCTTTCACCAGATTACAGGGCCACAAATGCCTTAATTAAGACAAGCCTAATTTGCTTAAAGGAGCCCGTTTGTAGTAACCCAATTAAAGCAATGTGAGCTGGAGAAATCAAAACCTGCCTTGATCCCCCTGGCAGCCCTCATCAGTCCTGGTGGGTGTTGCACACTGGGGACCCGGCCACCACCTCTGCCGGGACCCTGCAGGCAGCAGGGCAGGCGATGCTCCCCGGGGGGCTGGGGACACCTGCAGCCCCCCACGGCACTGCTCCCTGTCTCTCCGGCCTCCCGCCTCCTGCTTCCTCCCAGGACGCCGTCCCTTTGTGTTTTTGACTATAAATGGCATGGCGCCATCGATTGTTTCCGCCGGCACTGCGGCTGGTTGCCATAGCACCGAATATTTTCCTCTTGCCATTTCCCCCCGTGCAAACGGCCAGGGAAACGGGGTGAGCCCCTCAGCCCCGGCTGCATCCTCTGCCGGGCTCCCAGTGCCAGCACACTGCCCCCAGTCCCTCAGTCCTGTGTGTCCCATGTCACCCTGGCCACTGGTGTCCTGCCCTGCCTGTGTCTGGCAGGGACACGGGGTTGCCCCAGGATGCACATGGAGCCTCTGCTGTGTGTCCCAGCTTGGCACTGCCCACCCCAACTGAGCAATGCTGGGAGATGGACAGGGGACTCTGAGCCAGTGTGGGGATGTCGCATGGGATCTGGGTGCCTCGTGGTCCAGCTCCCACAGCACTTTTCCTCTTTGTTCCCAGCTACCTGAACGACCTGGAGAGGATAGCCCGTGCCGACTACATCCCCACCCAGCAGGATGTGCTGCGCACCAGGGTGAAGACCACGGGCATCGTAGAGACTCACTTCACCTTTAAGGACCTGCACTTCAAGTATGTCTGACCTCTTTCCCTTTTGCCTTTTTGGAAGCAAAAAAACCCTTCCTCCCCATGCTGGGATGGACCATGGGTGCACACTGCATGCACTCAGTTCTCCCCACCTCCTGGTTTGCTCATGGCGGGAACTGCTGCCTCAGAGAGCGGAAACCACTGAAATAGCTGGAACAGCCTCAAAAACACTTCACAGAACTCATCCTGGGGGCGGATCCAGGCTCTGGCGAGGAGGAGAGGGGGAAGACGTCCCTCCTCCCACTGCTGTGACGCTGCTTCCGCTGCAGGAAGGGCGCTGGGCAGGAGCTGGGGTCTTGGGGTCAGGCAGTGGCAGCGCTGCCTGCTGGCACCCCGTGCTTGCTTTCCACTGAAAACCCACGGGAAATAATAAGGGCTCCAGTTTCGGAGGCAAAAAGCTGCCATTGTACACATCCCCAGGGGATTTAGTCCCATGGCAACAGAGCTGATGTCAGAAAGATCTGCTGGGGTCCTCTCTGAATGCAGGGGGCTCACAGGGACCCCAGTGCCACCCTGGTACAATGGAGACGCTTGGTTGTGCATTGCCAGGGCAGCACTTTGGGGGTGGCAGTGGGGGTGGTCTGGGGGGAATGCAGTGTGTCCCGGTGGGGAAGCCTTCCCGCCAGCCAGGCAGTTGGCAATGGGCATGGCAGTGGATGTGGAATGCTACTGCTGGGCTCTTCTCCATGGAGGCAGGGCATCCTCTGCTGCCCTGGAGGGAGAGGCACATGGTACATCAGGATCATCCCTGAGCCCTGCTGCTGCCACAGTCCTGCTGAGCCCACAGTGACTTGGCTCCCCTTGGTCCAAGGTCTGGCTAAGCCCTGCTGTGCCTGCTCTGGAGCAGGTCTCTGGGGAACATGACACTGACACCCCCTGGGAAAGGTGGCCTGATCCTGCCCCAGCTCACGTCAGGGATTTGCTTCGGCTGGGAAATGAGCCTGGACACCGTCCTGGCAGCAGGACCCAGGGCAGATCCTCAGTACTGGCAAAATCCCCGGGGCAGAGGCACCATACAGTGCCCACGCCAGTGCTGCTCCTGCTCTGGGCAGCTGGGGACACTGAGACAGGGCATGGGGTGAGGGTGGTGGGGCTGGGAGCTGCCATCCATCCTGTGTCACCCCCCTGCTGCAGGATGTTCGATGTGGGAGGCCAGCGCTCGGAACGGAAGAAGTGGATCCACTGCTTCGAGGGAGTGACAGCCATCATTTTCTGTGTGGCCCTGAGTGCCTATGACCTGGTGCTGGCTGAAGATGAGGAGATGGTGAGTCATGGGGATGGAACCAGTGCCGTGAGCTGTCCCCTCTGCGGGGGGCTGGGGGAACAGCCCCTCTGGTGGCCACCAGTGTCCTGACCAGTGTGGCCCAAACCTTGCAGGGCCATTGGCATCTCCTGCCCAGGAGCATGAGGGGTGGCTGTTTGGGGAGCAGTGGGGTGGGTGCTGCCTGGGGGTCCCTGCCTGGCTCATGCTGCCCTCTTCCCTGCCAGAACCGGATGCATGAGAGCATGAAGCTGTTTGACAGCATCTGCAATAACAAGTGGTTCACAGACACGTCCATCATCCTCTTCCTCAACAAGAAGGACCTCTTTGAGGAGAAGATTGTGCACAGCTCCCTTACCATCTGCTTCCCCGAGTACACAGGTACCGCTGGGACCCTCTGTGCCCCCTGCCCTCCTGGCAGGAGCAGTGGGTTTGGGCAGCAAGTGGGACATGATGGATGTTTGGTTTGCCCCAGGAGATGGGAGATGTGGAGGGACCCAACATGAGGGGCAGCTGTCCTAAAGGGGTGTTATCTGAGGCTTGTTCTGCTTCTGGAGCCTCAATTTGGCAACAGGACAGTGGCTATGGAGGACCAGGCCAAGCCCAAACCCTCTGGTGGCTCTGGGCAACTGTGGGGCAGCCCAGTGTCTCTTCTGTGGGGCATGTTTTATTGGGGAGGGGTTGAGGGGCCAACAAGTATGACGAGGCAGCCAGCTACATCCAGAGCAAGTTCGAGGACCTGAACAAGCGAAAGGACACCAAGGAGATCTACACCCACTTCACCTGTGCCACGGACACCAAGAACGTGCAGTTCGTCTTCGACGCCGTCACCGACGTCATCATCAAAAACAACCTGAAGGACTGTGGTCTCTTCTGAGGGCAGTCCTGCCCAGGTGGGTGGTGGTCTCACTAGTGGCTCCTCAAATGGGGTGGTCATGGACCATCCTTCAGCTGCAGGCTGCCCTGTCCCCAGACCCTCCCCTGCTCACAGTCTCTCTCTCCTAGGAGCTGCAAAGGAAGGACCACACCATCTTCCACTCCTGCTTCTCTTCAGATTCATTCCTCTGCCCACCACGTAAAGAGACTTTTTGAGTGTCAGCATGGTGGCAGGGCCCATGTACCCCCTGCTGGCCGTGTTTGCCCCCCACACCATTGTCCTCCTCCTCGCCGGTGTTGCCCTTCCAGGGAAGACAAGGTTTTAATCTTGGTTTGTACCCCCTCAGCCGTTCCAGCCCCCATTTCATTCACTCCGAGCCCTGGAGCTCTCACTGTTTACATTGCAAGTGTTGCTGGCACGGGGGGCACAGGTTCCCCTCGGGGATGCCCACCCAGCCACAAGCACGACCGATGACATTCCTTTTAGTATACCAGAAAAGAAAGAAGAAAGAAAAAAAGGAAAAAAAAAAAAAAAAAGAAAAAACAACAAAACCAAACCTAAAACCATGCAAAAAAACCACACCACACCGGTTGGGCACAGGTTACTTTTTAAAGAAACCTTTTTACCAAACTATTTAAAAGCATCAAGTGCTACATGGTGGTGGCATCCTCCGTGGCCAACCCACCCCCCAACCGTGTGCCTTTGGGGGGAAGGGTCTGCACCCCACCCCGCCTCGCTGCCCCCATCCCAATGGGCAGCTCAGGCAGCAGGGTGGGCAGGGGGTGCTGCCCAGTGCCTCTATCCCCCCCCCTCTTTCTAAGCCTAGTTTTTAGGGCTAGCTGTTGCGTTGGGCGAGCAGAGCCCGCTGTACCGAGCGGCCCCTGCTGTCCCCCAGCCCAGGGGGACCCTTCAGACGGTGCCTGCGGCCTCGCTTTCCCCACTGGAAGTTTTACTGAACTGTTCACATGGTTTGAAATAATAAAATGTAGAAAGGAAAAAAAAGAGAGAAACATTATATATACTGAAACGCCCTGTGTGACATGGGAGTGGGCAGGGGGGCTTCACCTCTGTGGGAGGGCTGGGGTGGTCCCCAGGGGTGGGAGAGGGACACAAGGTGGGTTGGCATCCCCCTGGGGTCAGGAGAAGCCCCTGGTTGTGGGAGGTGAGGGCAGTGGTGGGACCATTGGGGGTGTAGCTGGGATGCTGCTGCAGGGCTGAGCCCTACCCCAAGGGGCTGTGGGGTGGGGGGGAACAAACACATGACCACCCCCTGGCTCTGCAGCGGTGACATGGTGGCACCGAGGGAGCCCCAGTATCACACAGTCCCTGGGGACACCCAGTACCCAGGAACACCCAATGATCTGTAGCCCAGAGGGAGATGTAGCACCCCTTGCACCCAGCAGCCCACAGGAACCCCCAGCCCCAGGGGTCACCCATGGACACCCCACACCCAAAGGACCCCCAGCTCCGAGGGGTTTGTGGAAACTCCCAGAACCCCCACCTCCAGGGGGGCACCCATGGACACCCAGCAGCACCCGAGGGACCACCCCAGCACCCAGAGCTTCAGAGGGCACCTGGACCCCCCCCAGCACCCAAGGGAACACCTGACACCCCTCAGCTCCAAGGGGTACCAAGGACTCCCAGCACCAAGGGGCACCCAAAATCCTCCAGTCTCCCCCATATCATCTGGGAACCCCAGCACCTGTCAGCTCTAAAGGGAACCCAGGGACACCCCGGGATCCCTCAAATACCTAGGGACACCCAGGACCCCAAACACCCCTCTACTCCAAGGGGTACTCAAGGACCCTCAGCACCCAAGGGAACCCCAGTATCCCACAGCTCTGAGGGTTACCCAGGGACCTGCAGCACCCTGTAGTATCCAGGGTCATCCAGGTACCCCTAGGACCTGGGGCCCCAGAGACCCCCAGCAGAACTGGAGGGTGGGGAGGGGGAGTGAGATTGTGCCCCCCCCAACTTCCCCACTTCAACAGGGGTGGCTTTGGAGCTGAGCAGGTCAAATCCCAGGGGTCTGGGGCAAGCTGAGATGGTTGTGGAGATGGAATGGGGTCAGCAGTGGGGCTGGTCCCCAGGGGAGGCGGTGCTCGGCTGGGGCTCAGAACAGCCCGCAGTCCTTGAGGTTCTCCTTGATGATGATGTCAGTGACGGCGTCAAAGACGAACTTGACGTTCTCGGTATCGGTGGCGCAGGTCATGTGGGAGTAGATCTCCTTCACGTCCCGCCGCATGTTCAGCTCCAGGAACTGCAGCTTGATGTAGTTGCCCGCATCGTCGTAGGTGTTGGGACCTGGTGGTGTGGCAGTGAGCAGGATCCCTTCCTGGGCTTGTGCCCCCCGACAAAACGCCGGCCCAGGATTACCCAGGGCTCCCTCGCGTGGGTAAATCTTGCATGCTCCCTCAACAAGGCTCATGCAGCACCACTTGCATGGGGTGCTGAGGACACCTGGTGGGGGACTCCTGCGGGGGTGGTGGCACCCAGCCCTCCAGCAGCATCCCACCGCCACCAGCCACCGCCACACTCACCGTCATAGTCGGGGAAGCAGATGCTGAGATGGGCCTTCTTGATCTTCTCCAGGAAAACGTCCTTCTTGTTGAGGAAGAGGACAATGGAGGTGGTGGCAAAGTAGCGGTGGTTGCAGATGCTGTTGAAGAGGTGCAGGCTCTCGTGCATGCGGTTCTGCAGAGGGACACAGCCCCGTGGTGACGCCCAAGTCATGACCGGGGCAAAGCAGAGGGGGTCTGAGGCGGTGAGCGTTCCTCACCACTTCATCATCCTCCACCAGGACCATGTCGTAGGCACTGAGAGCCGCGATGAAGATGATGCAGGTCACACCCTCAAAGCAGTGGATCCACTTCTTCCTCTCTGAGCGCTGTCCGCCCACATCAAACATCCTGGGCAGGACAAAGGAGGGTCAGCACCCCCCACTCCCTGCCCCCCCTGGCACCAGCCCTCACTGCGGGCCTGGCCCCCACCTGAAGTTGAGGTCTTTGAAGGAGAACTGGGTCTCGATGATGCCAGTGGTCTTGACGCGGGAACGCAGCACGTCCTGCTCTGTGGGGACGTAGCCGGGGGTCACCAGGCGCTCCAGGTCTGACAGGTAGCTGGCCAGGCACATGGTGGGCATGAGACACGAGTTGGACCCCCCCGATGCCTCCCCCACCCACACTCCCTGAGCCCACGCACTAGCCCGCAGAGTCATTGAGCTGGTACTCGGAGGCGCGGTCAAAGCAGGCTTGGATGCCCGGGTCCTTCCAGAGCCGTCCGATGATTTCTGACATCTCCTTAGGCATGGTCCCCTCCTCGATGGTGTCCGAGAGGTGCAGCAGCTTACGGGCATCATCCTGTGAGGGACAGGGGTTCAGTGGGGCCTGGGGACCGCGGGGAACCCCCTGCCCAACATGGAATGCTCTCACCTGGCGAGCCGTGTCCCCGTACTGGATGTTGAGGGTGGTCATGGCCTGCACGATGGCCAGCATGGACTGGAGCGTGTTGCTGTAAATGATAGCAATGAACTCCAGGCATTCCTCCAGCGAGTAACCGTCCTGGTGGATGATCCTGGCCGGGGAAGATCACAGGCGTGGGGCTGAGCTGGGTGCCATGGAGCTGAGCCACACGGTGGATGCACCCCATGGCAGTGGTGTGGGGCAGAGTCGGGCACAGTGGCAGAGGGCACCCCATGGCTGCCGTGGGGACAGACACTGTGCGTGGTGGGCACGATCAAGTGACCACCTCCCCCTCGGCACTTACTTCATCTGCTTGACAATGGTGCTCTTCCCCGACTCCCCTGCTCCTAAGGGGACAAAACACGGGTCACGGTGGTGCCCACGCCATGGGCACTCCCAGCTGAGCTGGTGCTGGCTCACTGAGAACCTCGGTGCCTGACGTGGCACTGTTGGCACTGTTGGCTGGGCTAGGCCCCTGGCTCAGGGTGTGCAGGGGGATTAACAGCCTGGTGCCAGTGGCATTAAGGTTAGCCTGAGCTGCTGTGTCTAATGGGATCTGAGGCGGCTCAGCCAGGGACACTCTCAGGAACCCAAGGGAGGGGTTGGGGACATGGTGGCATTGCAACCCTGCCACCCACCACCCAATGCCCCAAACTTGTGGCTGTGCAGGCAGATGTGTCCTGGGCCAGGCTGTGAGGACAGTGACGCCACCCATGGCCCCACCACATACACAGCACCCCAATCCTCAGGCACCACTGGGGGACTGGGAAGGACTGGGAGGGACACACAGCACAAAGGGACTCCAGGGACACACATGGGGTGGTGGAATTGGCTGCATGGGGGTCCCTAGGAGGATGGGACAGGCGTGCTGACGGGCTGGGGTGGTGATAGGTAGTGTGGGTGAAGGGTCTTAAGATGGGTTGGTTGGGGTTGGGGGACCTGGGAGTGGGGGGATGTTAGGTGGGCTGGTTGGGTTGAAGGATATATGGAAGCCAGGGGACCTTAGGGTGGATCTTAGGACCTTAGGATCTCAGAATCTCATCTTCTTGTTGAGATGGTCTGTTGTGTTTGGGGTGCCTGGTAAGGGGTGCTGAGCAAGTTGGGATGAGCTGGTTTAGGGGATCCTGGGAATGGGGGGGCTGTTAGGGTGGCTGGTTGGGTTTAGGGGTGCTGAGGGAGAAAGGAACCATTGGATGGGCTTTTTGGGTTGACTGATTGGCTTTAAGGGTGCTGTGGGGGTCAGAGGACTGCTAGAGTGGGCTGACTGTGTTTAGGGGTGCTTAGGAGGAGGGGCCTGGGGACTGTTGAACTGATTTGGTTTAGAGTGGGGTCAGGGAAACTTTGGTGTTTTATTGGGGAGGGGTTGGTTGGTTTTAGGGATGCCTGGGAGTGACAGGCTGTTGGGGACACTCCTGGGTTGTGCTGGTTTGGTTTAAAGGTGCTGGAGGCATCAGGGAAACATTGGGTGGGCTCTTGAGAAGGGGAGGCTTGGTTTAGGGCTGCTGGGAATGGGGTTGATGTTGGGGTGGGCTGCTTGGTTTTAAGGGTCCTGGGTGAATCAGGAGAATGTTGAATGAACTTTGAGGGTGGGCTGCTTGGGTTTGGGGGTCCATCTGGGGGCCAGGAGAATGTTGGACTGGCTGGATGGGTTTGGGGGCAGTTGTGGGGTGTGCTGGCTGGGTTGAGGGGTGCTGGTTGGGTTGAGGGGTGCTGGTTGGGTTGAGGGGCACTGGTAGGTTTCAGGGGCACATTGGGTGGGCTGTTAGGGTGAGATGCTCAAAGGATGGGTATGTCCCCCGGGGTCTTGTCTCCCCCTTACCCAGCAGCAGCAGCTTGACGGTCCTGGCATCCTTCTCAGCATCTTCCTTGAGCTTCTTCTCCAGCTCTCGGGAATGCTTCTCCTCGGCACTGGCCCCTGCTCCCATCCTCAGCCCCGCAGCCCTGCGGTTCACCAGCCACTCCTTGGAGGTCAGCACCAAGATGGGCAACGAGCTCCAGCCTCCCGCCGCCTCCAGCGCTCTCTCCCGGTGCCGCCGCCGCCACTGCCACCACCGTCCGTCCGCCCGATGCGCGACAAGGACGGGGCCAAGGTCCCGCGGGGCCGCCTGCCGGGGGGCTGCGCTCAGCACCCGGGGCTTAAGCTGGGCCCCCCCGATAAACCCCCTTCAATCTGCAGCGGGCTGAGCTCAGCAATCCCGCAGTTTCCAGAGTCAGCACTTCTGCCGGGGGGGTGCCCTGGCCCCACCAGCCCCCAGCTTTGCCTCTGCCCGGGGGCTGGGGCAGTGACCCGGTCACCCTATGGGAAGTGGGACCCCTCCCCATCTCCAGCTCTGCTGTGGACCCCAGAGGTTTGGAATTGGGGGGTGGGATGGTGTGTCCGCTGGGATCTGGTCAGAGTAGGAGTAAATGTCCCCACTGTCCCCATCTCACCTGGTCATACCCCCTGCTCTGGATCAGTGCCCACTGTCCTACCTCAGTAAGGCATGCCAGCGCCCCCATGGGCACTCCTCACAATGACAGAATGTCAGTCTCAGTCACCACACCCTGTGTCCCCAGGGACCCTTCCAGAACCCTCCACTAATGTCCCCATGTCCCCCAGATGCACTTCTTAGTGTGCCTGCCCAGCCACCCACCAGTACACTCCCACTGCCACCGGGCCAGCTCAGTATCACCTCCACAGCGTCCCCAGGCCCTCCAGCAACACCTGCACGGTGTCCTCAGGGATACCTGCATACCCTCCACAGGGTTTCCAAAGCCCTGTCCAGTAACACTCCCCAGTGACTACGGAAGAAATCCCAGTGTTCCCAAGCAATTCCAGTTCCTGTGTGGGGACCGTGTCCTCCCCAATCAAAAAAACAAACAAAACCGTGTCCAGCGTCCAGGGACACTGCAGTGCCACCTCTGTGCTACCACCCCAACCGCAGTGAGCCCCCCACAATGCCTCTGGGTTCCTCAGTGTGCTTTCCCAATGTCCCACTCTTACGTCCCCGTGCCACCCCATTGCCACTGTGCCCCCCATTGCCACCACCATGTGACCACCGCAGCAACACTGAGTATCCCAAGGAACTCCCCAGTGTCCCCCACCCCCGGTGACGCCAGGCCTTGCCAGGACTGCCCCAGTGGCCCCAGTACGGCCCAGGTCCCCTGTGTCCCCCCGTTTGTCCCCGCCCAGGCCCGCGGCTCTCCTGCAGCGCCTCGCTTGGCCGCCAGAGGGCGGAGGCGCCCAGCGCAGCTCCCAGTACAGCCCAGCGCAGCTCCCAGTACAGCCCAGCGCAGCTCCCAGTACAGCCCAGCGCAGCTCCCAGTACAGCCCAGCGCAGCTCCCAGTACAGCCCAGCGCAGCTCCCAGTACAGCCCAGCGCAGCTCCCAGTACAGCCCAGCGCAGCTCCCAGTACAGCCCAGCGCAGCTCCCAGTACAGCCCAGCGCAGCTCCCAGTACAGCCCAGCGCAGCTCCCAGTACAGCCCAGCGCAGCTCCCAGTACAGCCCAGCGCAGCTCCCAGTACAGCCCAGCGCAGCTCCCAGTACAGCCCAGCGCAGCTCCCAGTACAGCCCAGCGCAGCTCCCAGTACAGCCCAGCGCAGCTCCCAGTACAGCCCAGCGCAGCTCCCAGTACAGCCCAGCGCAGCTCCCAGTACAGCCCAGCGCAGCTCCCAGTACAGCCCAGCGCAGCTCCCAGTACAGCCCAGCGCAGCTCCCAGTACAGCCCAGCGCAGCTCCCAGTACAGCCCAGCGCAGCTCCCAGTACAGCCCAGCGCAGCTCCCAGTACAGCCCAGCGCAGCTCCCAGTACAGCCCAGCGCAGCTCCCAGTACAGCCCAGCGCAGCTCCCAGTACAGCCCAGTGCTCCCACTATAGCCCAGTGCAGCTCCCAGTACAGCCCAGTGCTCCCAGTACAGCATTGCAGCACCCCCAGTACAGCTCTGCACCCCACCAGTATGCCCAGTGCTGAGCCCAGCATAGCCCCAGCACCCCCAGCACTCACAGCAGTGCCTCTCAAGGCTGGCCAGAGGAGTACAGCACCCCCTACATTACCCCAGCACTGGACAGAGTACCCTGCTACAGCCCAGTGTTGCCCAGTGCCGCCCCCAGCCACCCCTACAGAACCACTTCCCTACCACTGCTCCCAGTACCAGCTCCTCCTACCAAATCCTAATGCCCCTGTACTTCTTCTAGTCCTACCAGTACCAACCTCCAGTGTGCCCAGTACTACCTCCAATACAGCCCAGGACCTCTCAGAACTGACCCCAGTGCCTCCTGGAGCTACTCAGAGGAGCTTGGTACCACCCCGGCATCAATCAAAGCCCTCCCAGCATCATCCACTACCACCCTCAGTGCCCTCTGTTAAGTTTCTCCCCTGCTCCATGCCGACAGTACCACCAAGTACCAGCTCCCAGTACCATATCCTACTGCTCCAGAACTTTCCTCAGGGCCCCCAGCACTTTCCCGTGCCCCCAGCAGTGACTCTGAGCGCTCCCGGTGCCTTGAGCAACACCCAGCAGTGGCGCCAGCCACCCGCCCAGCCCAGTGCACCCCAACACCCAGCAGTGCCACCCACTCCTGCCACCTCCCCAGAGCCCTGTCCTGCCCCCCTGCAGTGACCCAGCTCCCCCAGGGACAGCCCTCTGTGCCCTGCCAGGGCTCAGGGGATTACGTGGTGGGGCCAGGCCCATCCCCTACAGAGCACACGCAGGCGCCCGCGTCTGTCCCAAAGCCAGCGTTTATTTGGGAGAGTCCCTAGCTGCAGCAGGGGACACTTACTCAGCCCTGGTCACCCCTGTGTTTCCCATGTGCAACTATTTACAACCCTCCACGCCCACCGGGGTGCCCAAAGAGGGTGGCTGATGGGCTGGGTGCCCCAAACACCTCTGGGTGCCACTGCCACCAAGCACCAGCAGCTGCTCAAGGTTTTACACCAGCACGGCCCCTCCTCCTTCCCTTCTCCATCCAACGACCCTGGGGCCAAGCCCTCACTATTGCCTGAACACCTCAGTCTTACCCTGAGGTCCCATCTCACCCCTGCCAAGCCCCCAGGGAGGGGACAGAGCCATGTACCCTCGCCCCTCCTCCTCAGCTTGCCTGGTGATCCACAGCTTCCCCACAGAAAGCACTTGCTCCTCCACAACCCTCTGGGGAAACTGAGGCACAAAACAATAATGGCCATGCCCAGCTTGCAGTGGGCAGCCCTTGTCTAGCACTGCCTCCCCCCTGCCCTCCCCAGGGCATCATCCCCTCCCACACAAGGACATCCATGCCCCAGCACGGTGCCATGCCCCAGCTGTGTGGGAGAGCTGTGGTGACCCATGGTCCCTGCACAACAGGATCTGGGGGTCCTCGGCAGGGGGGAAGACAGCAATGGTGGCAGCAGCCACTTCAGGGGTCCTTGCTCCTCCCCAGGGGTCCTTGCTCCTCCCTGGAGCTGGGAGGTGGGGGTGGCACCACCCCAGTGACTATGTACAGGCTACAAATAAATACCACCTCCCGTGGGAGGGGGGAGCGCGTGTGTCTGCGTGTGTGTGTGCGTGGATGTATATATATATATATATTTATTTATTTATAGATATTTTTAATATTAAAAGGGGGGAAAAATAGACCACTGTGCTAGCAAAGTCCCTGATGATGGTTTCATGTATGCCCATAGGTCTCTGGCTGGTGATTCCGGCGGTTTCGAGGTTTCTTCTGGTCCTGCTGCTCCTTGGCTTTGAGGGCAGCCAGCGGCTGCGGGGGGCTGGCGGCCGTGTGCCGCCAGTAGCCCTGGCAGTACTGGTCCAGGAGTCCCATTTCAGGCTGGGTGAGGAGCTGCAGCAGGTCCTGGTAGCGGGGAGTGGGGGCACCCGGCAGGCCAGGGGGGGTCTCCGCCTGCACCAGCACGGTGTGGACGGCGCGGCTGCTGAGGACACGGAGCTGCACCTTGGTCACCGTGTGCTTGAAGTTGTTCTCGGTGGCGGTGCAGGAGTAGAGGCCGCTGTCGCTGAGCTGGAGGGCGCGCAGCAGCAAGCCCTGCTCCGTGCGCAGCACCCGGCCCTCCACCCGCAGCTGAGGGGACAGGGAGCACGGCTCAGCCCGCTGGCAGCCAGCACCCCCGGCACCCCCAGCAGTGCCCTGCCCTACCTCTTTCCGCCGGTCGCTGTTGTCCTTCTGCAGCAGCCACTTGACGCTGGCCTGGGGCGAGCGGGGCTGGCACTCCAGGAAGGCTGTGCTGCCCTCCACCCCGTACTGCACAGCCTCCACCGTGTTCTTGTTAGCTGCAGGGGGGCCATGGGCAGCCAGGTCACCCCCACCCCACTGCACTTCTCCCCTGTCCCCCCTGTCTCCAAGGGTTGGTGTCCGTCCATCCATTCATCCATCCATTCATCCATCCATCCATCCATCCATCCATCCATCCATCCATCCCTCTATCCACCCATTCAAATCTGTTCAATCTCCTCCCCAGTGTATCCATCCATCCATCCATCCATCCATCCATCCATCCATCCATCCATCCATCCTCCATCCCCAGTGTATCCGTCTATCCATCCAAGTTCATCCTACTTCCCAAAGTATCCATACATCCATCCATGAACTGACCCATTCATCTGTGCTTGTTCTCATCCCCAATGTTTCCACTCATTAATGTTCATCTTCTTCCCTACAACTACCCCCTCATTCACCCACCCACCCATTCATCCATACATCTTCCCATACATCCACCCACAAAGCCATCCACCCACCAAGCAATCCCTGTGTCCCCAGCTCCAGCCCTGTGCCCTCAGCCTCCCCTCCCAGCTGCCCCACGCTGGCAGGCCTTGCCCAGACCCTGCTCACCATTGGAGTTGTAGCCGCGGCACTGCCGGATGGGGTTGCCATGCCGGACGTCCTGCCGCCGGCTCCTCCTGTGGGAAGCAGGGGGTGAGAGGGGGAGCCTGTGGCTGGGGGTCCCTCCCTGACCCTCTCCCTGGCCCCCGCTGTACCTCTTGGAGGAGGCGGAGTAGCGGGTGCAGGCGCTGCCATCCCAGGCACAGTAGGGGTCCCGGGCCAGGCAGCAGTCAGCACAGGCCTCCCCGTACACGTCACAGCGGTGCAGGGCCAGGTGGGTCACGCCTACGGCCGAGGACACATACAGCTGTTGCTGTTGGGAACAAGGAGGACAGGGTGAGATGCTACCTCATCCCCCCTACATTAGGGCCCCTGCAAACATCCTGTTCCAGTGCTGTGGTGACACTGGGCCATGCCACCGCTGGGACCAGGACGGGATCTGCCCACCAAGGTCTCTGCTATGACTCACCCTCTTGGAGGAGATGGTCATCGTCTTGATGGGTGCTGGCACCTGGATGAGAGCAGGAATGAAGAAGATGTATGACTGCTTGGACTGATGCTACACCCCAGGTCTGGGGTGGCACCCCAGACCCCATACAGGCAGCTGGAGCAGGCAGAGCTCCAGCTGGAGCAGGGGGAGATGTGAGTGGGCAGCAAGCAGGAGGACCAAAGCCTGGAATCCCTCCAGAGCTGGCCAAGAGGTAGCTAGTATCCCAAGGACTGGCTGATGTCTCAAGGGGCTGGCTGCTCTCCCAGGGAGTGACTGGTAACTCAAGGGGCTGGCTGGTGTCCCAAGGGGTTGATTGGCTGTGTCAAAAACACTCAGCAGAGGGTGGAGGACATGCCAGCCCTTACCTTGAACACTTCAATCTCCTCCAGCATGAGCTCCTCTGTCTCCATGTCATCCCGGGGGAGCACAATGACCTTCTGCACGGTGCCCCGATCTGCAAGACACCATAATGCCCAGGTGCTCAGTGCTACTCTGGGCACCCATGCCCTCCCTGTCTGTGAAGGGGGTCCCTGCTGGGCCTGTGGAAAGGAAGGATTCCCCAGGCCCATCCCCATCTCTCTCCTGCTGTGGCAGCTAGCTATGTCTGGGGTGGAGTGTGCCAGCTCAGGTAACCAGCTGTGTCTACAGAGTACCACCGGAGTGCCAGAGAGTGCCCAGAGCAGCATGCAGACATGCACCAGGGCAAGAGAAAGACCAGGATGGATCATGGGTGCTCTGGGAAGCACATTAAGAGCAGGGGAAGCACTGGCCCGGATGGTAGTGCCCCCAGGATGGGCACTGAGGTCTGGGAAGGACAGGGCCTCTGGGATGGGCAGCTGGGCAGGAAAGGCACAAGGCTGGTTGACGATGGGCAGTAGGAAGCACATTGGATGGGTGCTAGGGTCAGGAAAGGATAAGGCTGGATGATGAGGCCCCTGGGACAGGCACCAGGACAGGGGGAGGACCAGGCTGTATGGTAGAATTCCTAGGATGGGAAATATCATGCCGGATCACTGGCTTCAGGGATAGGAGCTGGGCTAAGGGAAGGACCAGGCAGGACAGTAGGGTCTGTGGGATGGCATCGGGACAGGGAAAGCACAGTCTGGAGCCTTGAGGAGGGGCAGGGATCTCAGGGGGGCATTCCCAGCCCCTCACCCCGCTCTAGCGGTGGAGGGCACCGTGCTCTGGCCAGCCCTGGTGGTGCCCGTGCCCTCCGGGGCCGCGCCGGAGCATGCTGCGTTCCCCGCGGTGCGCGGCGTGGGTACCTGTGCCCAGGAAAAGCACCTCATAGCGCCCGTCTGCCGCGTCCACCTGGTCCACGGCCACGGTGGTGAAGCGGTAGTTGACGTTGGTGCGGACCACCAGCGGCTGGCGGTGCGTGGGGTACACGGCGTGGTACATCAGTGGGTGCGCGCGCATGAAGTTGATCACTTCGTCAGGGTAGTCCTTGGTCGACTTCATGGATGGAGTGAAGGTCCCCCCAGGGCACTGTGGCACAAACATCACCAGAGCTTGGTGAGTTGGTACCCGAGCACAGGTCTGAGGGTGCTGGCTGCCTGGCAGGCACTGGCTCACCTACCCATGGTGCCTGGGGGGTACTTACGGTGCCTGGACGGGGGTAGGGCATTTTTCCTGTGTAGGGCATCCACTGGTAGTTGGGTCCCTCCTTGTGGGCAAAGGGCCCATTGAAGACCATGCGGATGTCAGCCATCGAGTAGACACACACAGCAGAGCCTTTGAAGACCGACCTGGGGGCAAGGACCTGCTGCCACCCTTTGTCATGGCATTGCCAGGACACCCACCCAGCTGAGACCCCTTCCTCTCCTGCACTGTGCCAGGAGGGTCAGCACTCACCCCGAAGCAGAGAACACAGCGTAGATAACAGGGTTCTTGGTGTCCTGAGTCTGCTGGATGAAGACGTCCTCTTGGGACAGAAAGATGGAGGCATCACCATAGGGAAGGTAGGCAGGGACACCAGGGTACAGGCAGAGCAGTTACCCATGGAAGAGCAAGAGGCAGGGGGCAGCAGGGATGTCCCCAGCTCTGCCCAGGGTGCCCCCCAAGCCTGCAGGGGTAGAGAAGGCTCCCCTCCCTTTCCTCGCACACTCACGGAGCTCATCGAAGTGCGTTTCAATTCCATCGGGTCCTGGCACAGAGCAGACGAGCCGGGCCTTCAGGAAGGTGCTCCACTTGTTCACAAGGCAGCAGTGGCCCCCGTCGTCATTCTGCAACAGTGAGACCCCTGTGCTCAGCCCTGCCTGTCCCCCTGCTCACTTCCTTGCCTGCTTCCCTGCCTCTCCTCTGCTACACCTACCAGGCAGATGCGCCCGATGCGGGAATAGACCCCAGGGCTCAGTGGGGCATCAGCCGACTTCTCTCGGAAGAAGAAGTAGAGCTTGTCATCATTCCTCTCGCTGCTGTCAGGGATGAGCTGGGCACGGACAAAGGCTGGGTCTGGAATGGCACAGCACAGCATGGCACCATCAGCCCAGTGGCACTGCTGCTCCATGCCATAGTAGGACGTTGAGCCCCCCTTTGCAGAAGCATCACCTCATTCCTGGAAAAGCACTGTCACAGAGTGAGAGCTACATCTCTGCGTGTCTCTCGTGATCTCTAACACACCAGGAGAGGCTTGAAGCATCTCTGGGGTCCCTGGGAGCATTCCTGAGGTCCACAGGTTGGAGATAGATCAGCTCTATGAGCAAGGTGGTGGGAACCAGTCTTCCCCCCAGGAAGGAACAACACAGCATGGAAGCTTCTCAGGAAGCTTCTCCCTGCCATCCATCAGCCCGTGCCCAAGCTGCGCTGACAGCTCCCCCTCTTCAGGTTACCACCCCGCTGGCTCCCCAGCCCGGCAGGATCATCCCATCTGCTCTGCTCTGTTTACTCAGCTGCTGCCCCGCAGGCAGGGGTGCTCCGAGGGGGGCAGAATGAACGTTCGGGGTCACCGACTGCAGGCGACACGGCTGACATCTCAGCGCTGCAAAACCCACACACTGACACCGACAGAGCCAGCTCACCAGTCTGCTCCCGCTGCCCAGCAAAGCTCCAGGCATGTCTGTCATTGCCCCACAAAGCTATCCCTGCTCTAGTGCCTTCCCATCCATCCATCCATCCATCCATCCAGCCTTCATCAATTCATCCATCATCCATCCATCCATCAATTCATCTTCCATCATCCATCCATCCATCCATCCATCCATCCATCCATCCATCCATCCATCATCAATTCATCCATCATCCATCCATCCATCATCAATTCATCCATCACCAATTCATCTACCCATCATCAATCCACCCATCAATGATCAATTCATCCATCATCCATCCATCCATCCATCATCCACCCACACATTTTCTGTCCATCCATCCATCCACCCATCCA
>VYZP01022721.1:44031-80313 GCA_013400635.1 Hypocryptadius cinnamomeus
CCCGGCCGCGGCTCCCGGGAGCAGGGGGACCGGCAGGGTCCCCCCGCCTCGGTATAACCCCGCTGCGAGGCGGGGAGCGAGGGTCCCCAGCGCACCCGCTGCCGCCGCCGGCTCGGGGATGGGGTCCCAGCACCGCACCGCCGGCAGCAGCCCAAACCCCACCTGCCCACTTCACCGGCAACTTGCGGCGGGGGGGACCCACACGCGCGAGTTCCGAGCGGCGGAAAGTTTTCCCGGGGCGCCCCCCGCGCCGGGCATCCGCTCCGCCGCCCGCCGCCGCTCTTACCTCCGCGNCTGCGGGGAGCCGAGCCCCGGCGAGTCGGCGGCTTTGTGAGAGCTCCGGCTCCGCCGAGAAACCAAAACCGTCTCGCAGACGCGACATCTCCAAATGCTGGGAGTGGGGCGCCGTCCCTAGCCCCACCTTGCTCATTCTGCCGCCCCCGCCCCGGGAACCCCCACTGGTGACCCCCAGCCCCCAGCCCAGGGCAGGCAGGTGACCCCTGCCCGCTCTGGTTGCACAGCATCCCACGGCCCTTCTGGCACCTGGGTGATCCCAGCTCAGTACCTGTGCCTGGCGTCCAGGATCTGCTGGTTCCTGGGTATCCCTTCCTGGGACCATTCTCTCCTGGACTGGCACTGGGTGATCCCTGCCCAGCACCGTCCCCCCTACACACCCAAGGCAATGATTGACAGGTGCTGTGCAACTGAGCTCTGTAGCTCTGCTCTGCTTGAAGGGGACACCTTGGAGTCCCCCAAGTGCCAGGCATGTCTCTCAGTTTCCCTGCTCTGTTTCTGCCGAGCTGGTGGTCTCTGTCAGGGCCTCCTCACCCAGATGTGGGTACAACCCCCTGTGAGCACCACAGGGCTTGGCCCCATGCTCCCCACTCCCAACAGGACCTTCCCTCTTGGCCTAAGAGGACTCATGAAGAGGTTTGCAGCCTCTCTTTTTGCTTACCTGCTCCCAAATGGGGTAATGAGGCATTAAGGATGCTGAAAAACTACAACAAGGGGTGCTGGAGCAGAAGGTGCCCTGATCTAAGACCCATCACTTCCTCTGAGCAAAGCTTCTTGGACAGGAGCAGGGCAGGGGGAGCCAAGGCATCCCAGCACAAAGACCAGGGAATGGAGAGCAGCAGCCACCCACAAGCAGACATTGCTGCTGGAAAAATTCCTCCCCTGAGCACAGACCCCTGCCCTGTCTCAGTGCCCCTCCATTCCCCTAGGTACCCCACAGGAAGAGGGGAAAGTTTGCAGGGCAGGGTTTCCACCCAGGCAGGGTCACCTTGTCACCCAGGCACTGCTGGTGCTTGAGAAGGAGGCAGAGAGAGTGTCTGCTCCCAGCCCCACTGTGATCTGCCCTGCTGCCTCTTCTTTTTCCAGGGATGGCTCCACAGAAATAAGCTGGCGCCGTCCTTCACCCTCACACATCTGCTCTGTCTTCCTCTGAAAAATGAGGAGTTTGTCGCCGGATTCTCATCACCAGCCACTCTGTGTGCGGGAGGGCAGCAGCAGCGGCCTCAGTCAGCAGCACAAATAAATGGCCCGAAACACGATACGTGGGAGCTCCCTGGGATAAAAGAATTTCTAAGGAGAGGTTTTATTTTCCCCTCGGAGCCCCAGTCTCTCGTGATCTGGTCCAAACACAAAGGCTGTCCTGAATTTCCAGTCTCACTTTCTCTCCTGGCAGCTGGTGAGCTGGGTGATGCTTTGGGGCACCTTGTTCCCTGTGCCGGCACCTCGGCACACCGGGCCGTGGTGGTGGCAGGTCACCCGGCCCCCCCAGGCACTCCAGGGCCGCTGGGCTCCGGTGCAGCCTCCAGCTGCAGTTCTGGGGGTGGTGACACAGATTTGGCAGTGAATTAAAGTGGGGCAGCCACAGCCGGAGGCTGCTCTCAGCACCCCTCCACTCCCTGCCTGCTGCTGGGGGCTGCGGGTGCTCCCTCAAGCTGCCTTGCCAGGCAGGAGAGGGAGCGCCCACCCCGGGCCATCCTCCCAGCACCTGGCCCCCAGAATAGGTGTGGGTGTCCTGGAGACCCACAAAGGAGCAGCTGGGTCCCCACCATCCCCTCTCATCCCCATGATCCATGGCTTGCTGGCACGGAAAGGGTCCTGGACCTCCCGGTGTATCATTAACCCAGAACTGAGCCATTAACTCTCCCAAGTCCCCACAGTTATAAATCAGCCTTCCCGTAACTTCCTTCTCCCCTGCTGCAGTTTAAGCCTGTGGCTTCCTGTCCTAATTAGCCAGTGAGGTTAATTGGCCCCCAGCTTCTTTACACTTCCAAGCCTCTCTGAGGGGTGGGTCACTGCATCCTCTGTTCGTGCATTGACCCTTGGACCCTTCCCCACTCCATGAGCTCTTCCCTCAGCACCAGGGATGGGAAGTGCTGATGTGGCCACATCCATGCCGTGGTTGAGGGTGACTGCCTGCCTATTCCAGCTCCTGCAAGCTGCTTTTTGCCTCCTCAGCCCCTGCCAGGCCTGGGGTGGATAGTCACTACCTACCCAGCGCCCTATCCCTGTCTTCATTCCTGTTCCTGTCCCAATCCCTATCCCCATCTTTATCTCCATCCCCACCCCATTCTCATCCCTATACCTGTTCCCATTCTCATTTGTATCTCTTTTCCTGTCCCCATTCCCATCCCTATCCCTGTCCTCATTCCCATCTCTGTCCCTTTTCCTGTCCTCACCATGATTCCTGTCCCCATTCCCATCCCTTTTCCTGTCCCAATTTCCGTTCTCCTCGCTATCCTTGTCCTCATCCCTGTTTCTGTGCCCGTTCCCCCCATTCCCAGCCTGTCCCCTCTCCTTCCTGGCCCTGCTGCATGGCGGTGCAGAGTCCCCTGGCAGCTCTCGGATGCCTCGGCTCAGCCCGTGCCAGCTTCGTGCTCTGGCCATCTGTCCCCCACCTGCCCGTCGTCTCACGCCTCCTCCTCGGGGCCAGGGGTCCCTGTGTCGCGTGCCCCAGCCTGGGGATGCCAGCGAGCACCGAGGTGGGTGTCCCCAGGGAGTCCCATGATGCCAGGAGGGAGATGGGCAATGCTGATGGCACAGCAGTGCAGAGAAGCCTGGACCAGATTTGGTGGCCCCTCTGAGCCAGCCTGGGGACCAGCCCACTGCCACCCACCGCAGGGAGCCTGCAGGGACCTGAGGACCTGCTCAGCCCTTTGGGTCGTGCCCCAGCACCAAAGCGTCCCCCAGCACCCCGGGTGCCCTCGCTGTCACCTCCCGGGCGGTGCCGCCATCCCCTGCCGGGCTGGCAGGCATCGCCTGCCGTGTGCTGCTCTGGGGGAAGCATTCCTGCTTTTTATAACCCTGCTGAGGCTCCCCAGCTGCCAGCGCCGTGCCAGCCTGCCTGCCCTCCTGCCTGCTACCTCCCTGCCTGCTGCCTGCCTGCCCGGGCACGGCCGGGGAGGGGGTGGCGGGGGCCGGGGGCTGCAGGGCCCGTCCGACCTGCACAGCTGCATAGCTTGTCTCCAGCTATTAAACAAACTCCTCCATCTCCCCCCTCCTCCCGGTCCCCTTCCCGCCGCCAGACGCTGCTTAACCCTCTGCTGCCCCGCTCCTCGTCCCGCAGCAGCAGGAAGAGGCTCTGCCCCTCGCTGCCCGCCGAGGCTTTGACTCCCAGCAGCGACTCCCGTGCTGCCAGTGCCCCCAGGGCCGGCTGGGCAGCGACCGTGGGCACCCAGGTCCCCAGGGTGCCCGCAGCCTGGCACCGTCCTGGGCACCCACCCTGAGGGCAGCAAAGGAGAGCTGGGAGCTGGGGCTGGGAAGGGCAAGGGGATGCAGGGTCTGGGGGATACGGGCAGGGGGTTGTAGGGAATGGTGGATGCAGGACGGGAGAAGAGAGGAGCTGTACTGCAGGGCAGGCATGCTGAGAGGGCTGCAGAGGAGGCAGAGGGGTGAGAGATGAGGGGCTGGACCTTCCCTGAGCCACCACCCTCTGCCCTTCCCACCCCCATGAAAGCCCTCTGCCCTTCCCACCCCACTGTAGGAAGCAATGCTGGGGGGGGCCCCAGCCCCCAGGAGGGCAGAGTGGCCCCGGGATTCCCCCCAGGGTGGTTCCTGAGATGGGCACACCTCGGTGCACGGAGACAGCAATGTCACAGAGTCCTCTTCCAGTCTGGCTTAGCCTGGCAATGCCACGAGAACAGCCTCCATCCCCCAGTCCCCACCAGCTGCCTGTACCCCCCTCTACAGCTCTCAGAGACACCAGCTTCGCACGGAAACCTTAGCAGCTCCCAGCTCAGGAACCGCTGCAGGGGATGGGATGCGAGGGAGGAGCAGGATTTACCCCTCCAGGCTGAATTGAGCCCTCTGGAAGGGTTGACGTGCTGATGCCACACTCTGCTGCCACCATCTTAGGACACTGTGGAGAGGACAGACCCTCTCTGGCCCCTCCAGGACCTCCCTGACTGCCCTCTGCCTCCCACGCTCCCTCCCCCAGATGTTTGGGATATCTGGTCCTTTCCCGCTCCAGCCCAGTGACAAATGCTTGCCTGAGCGTGGTTTATTATTGTAAGAGCCTGGAGCTGGCTCTGGCCAACTTTCTGCCTGGGGCTAAGCCAGCAGCTGCAGGGCACCCTTCGGCACAGCCACCCCAGGGACGAGCTGTCGCTGCCCCGGGCACTCTCTGCGTGCCAAGGGGTGAGGACCGACCCCCTGACACTGCCCAGCACCCTGTGGGTGTCAGGAGCCCAGGGCAAGCCCCCAGCCCCAGCCAGGGTACGAATGTGGATTCTGCACCCTTCAGGTGGCAGTGCGGGGAGAGGGGTGGGGATTTTCTGAGACCCCCCCCAAGTCCCCTGCTCTGCTCACGGACGGGATGCTGTGGGCTGGAGCGCGGCGGGCTCGGTGATCGATGGCCGAGGCGTGGGCTTGCCAAGCCCTGCGTGTTTGGAAGGCGCCGTGTTTGTCTTGGCAGGAGCAGGGATGTCATCTCCTCTGCCTTGCACCGTGACGAGCTGGGAAAACCAACGGGGGGCTGTGCCGGAGCCGTGCCCCAGTGGGACCCCTGGCAGCAGCAGGGGGCTCTGACCCAGAGGGGCAGAGCGAGGTCCCAGTGAGGAGAGAAGTCAAGCAGAGGCGCCCAGTGGGTCTGTCGGTGGTGAGGTGGGGACAAACAGCCTGTTATCCCCTGACAGAGCAGGTTTGGCCATCCAGGAGTGCCCTGCACCCGGCAGAGCTGCCCCCAGCCCGGGGGCTGAGGTGGCGCTGCCCGCAGGGTCACCAAGCTCTGAGCTCTGCTGCTGGGGAAACTGAGGCAGGAGGGTAGCAGCAGCTGGCAGCAGGGCCATGGGACAGGGGGCTGAGGGGCTGTGAGTATGGCAGGCACTGGGAGAAGCAGCCTCTTGGGCAGGGAGCGGCCCGGCTGGAGCTCTGCCGGGAAAGAGGCGCAGCGAGGACATGAAAGGTGGCTGACGATCGATGTCCTGCCCAGCGCCGACGGCAAAGGCGTTTGAAGAGCAGCTCCTGCTGATGGCAGCCAGGCGCTTGGCGGTCGATAGCCGCCTGGAAGGGCGGGGTCACGTCCTGCTGGGGTCTCCAGGCACAACGGGAGACCGTGAGGGGGGCAGATGAGTGCCTGGTAGTGTCTGCAGTACTGGTGGGCATGGGGCTGGGAGAGGCTGAGACTCCTGAAACGGGCACTGCTGAAGTAAGCACTGCTCCCAGGACTGAGGCTTTTCACTTCCCAGCTGCAATCCAGGATGTCTGGGATGGCAGTGCCGACACACAAGCCCTTCCCAGGACCGTGGGCAGAGGGTGGCTGGTGCTGCCTGCACCAAGCCTAACCGTGGTACCCATCCTGCTCTGCCCATGACGGTTTCTAAGCCAGAGGGACAAGTGGGATGCCCGCTCCTAGCATTCCTGCTGGAGTCTGGTTGGCAGGGCTGAGGTCATCCATCCCTGCAGCTCTCCGTGCTCCAGAGAAAGAAGCCATCACCTGCCTTTGGGTGAAGCCAGCCCCACCACATCCACCCTTCAGCCTGGCCCCACAAGCACAGCCCCAGGCTCTGCAGCAGCAGGAGCATCCTGGTGCCCATGCCTGGCCATGACTGAGAATTCCTGGTGCCCCCTGGCTCACATGCACGTGGCACCAAAGCATGGTGTGGGACCACATCTGTGTCACCCCACAGGCTGCCATGGAAATGAGCAGGAGCTGTGCCAGTGGAAAACAGACCTGGACTGGTGGCTCTGGGTCCCAGTGAGCCAGTCCCAACACCCCCCACTTTGTCATGGGGTGCTCTGTGCTGGGGGGCTGATGTAGAGGGACACAGGAGCACAGGTGTGCACAGGATGGCAGGGATGTGTCACAATGTGGCTGTGTCCCCTCCAACACATCCCCTTGAACACCAAATTTATGAATACCACTATTTTGGAGGGCTACAAGACCCTTTTCCTGTTTTAGGGAGAGGCTGGGGTCATGACTGGGACCACTGTCCCATGGCTGCAGTGGCCATGCAGGAGGTGGCACCGGGTGCCAGGCCACTGGGCCAGGAGGAGCATCATCCTCAGATCAAGTGCTGCACTGGTCAGCATCCAGAGCACCTGGGCTGTGCTCCACTGCTGCTGGAGCCATTTCCAGCCCCCTCAAATACAGGGAGATGCTCAGTGTTGTCTGTGTGAGAAGGATAACTGAATAACTCAGTAGTTTTAAGATAACTTTCCCATTTTCTGGGGTGTCCAGGGGCTTTCATGGCATGGGAAGGGAATGTGGGCAGAGGGTGGAGGCCAGCAGCTCTGTGGCACAGCCCTGACGTGCCGGTGTGCCACGTAAGTGGGTCAGTGGTGCAGCTGTGGGCATTGGTGTGCACAGAGGAGCTGGAAAGGACAGGACAGAGGCAGCTGGAATGGCTCAAGGGCTGGAAGAAACTGGGACACGTCCATGCACGTGGGTCCTCCCAAAGAAGTTGGTCCGGGAGCTGGATCAGCTCACAGGGATAAAAGAGCACCAGGCAGTTGGAGAGGATTTTTGGCTGCGTGACTCAGCGATCGCTCAGCTCCAAGATCCTTCCCTGGGATGTGTCCAGTGGTGGCTGCCTCATTCCAGCAAGGACAAATGGAAGGATGGTCAGAGCCTGGCATGGCCCAGCCAACCCCAGCATCCCTCTGGGGTGGAGGAAGGACGGTCAGCCCAGCCCAGACCGGGTTTGTGGTGGGAATACTGGTGAAAGGGTTCTCTATGGAGATTGAAGGAATTGGGAGAGCCCCATCCTGACTCCCCAGCCCTCTCCCAGAAACAAAACCTGCCTCTCCCTTTCCCAGCAACATCCCGTGGAAGTGATGCTCCTGCTCCCGGGTCGCCGTGGCAACCGGCAGGCCCAACAAGAGCAGGAGTGGGATCTGAGCCCATCCCTCCCTGCACCAGGGACCACTTCCCAGCACTCCCACAGCTCCATCACCCCAGGGCTGGCTCCTTGCCAGGGGCCTGCCAGCTCTCCAAGGTCAGGCTCCAGCTGAGGGTCAAGGGAGGCTCAGGCAGCCGATGCCGATGCCGGCACGTGCCTTTGGGAAGCTGTCTCCCTGCCTTGCCCTTCACCACATCCCTCCCCAGCTGCTGCCTGAACTTCAAAGCCACTAAAGGCCACATGGCCTGGAGCATCTTCTCCATATCACTTCCAGGGAGAAGAAGATGCTTTGAAACCCCCTGGCCCTTCTCCCCTCCTCTGCAGGGTAATTTCCATTTTTTTCAAAATCCCACAAAAAAGGAGCCTTTTTCCTCTTTGTTTCTCTTCTTTCTTTTTTTTTTTTTCCCCTTGTCTTTGTCAGCTATCAATATGCAACCCACCAGGGAGGGTGGGTGGGGGGAGCTGCTGCTGCACCAAAGGTTAGTGCCAGGCCAGGCTGGAAGAGCCACTGGAGTGAAATGCAGGTGCTCCCCACCACCTTTTGGGAGGGGTCCTGCCCCAGAAGGCTCCCTTTGCTCAGGCCGGGGTTCAGGGCTTTGCCCCCAACGTGCTGAGGGCGTGCCTGGGAGGCAGCAGCAAAGTTTGAAGGCAGAGCCTGCTGAGGACTCGGTGTGACACAGCATTCAGTGAAGGGGGCAGGTACAGATCCATCTGTCCCGGTCGTTCCCCAGGGAGCTGGGACATACCCAGGGATGCCCATCAAGCGGGGGCGGGATGTCCAGGCACCCCACCGGGACATGACCCCGCAGGGCAGGGATCAAAGCAGCCGGGGGCAGGCCGGCAGCTCCAGGCTGGAGCGTGGGAGGGAGGTGGGCGGCCGTGCCGAAGGAAGGATGTGATTTACCTAATATCCTACTCCAACCAAAGAACGGATGGAGGAGAAAAACATCCCGGGGGTTCGATGTCTTGGGGAGATGCTGTCAGGGGCTGAGAGACACCGAGCGGTGCCAAAGCCAGCTGGGAAATTAAATTGGGATGAATCACCCAGAGCCGGGAGCATTCACCTGAGCTACAAACCTGCCACAGATTCAGAGAAAACACATTTCCCAGCTCCCAGGATTGCTATCTTAAGACTCGTCCAGCTTTGCAGGAAGGTGACAGACTTCAAAACTGGCTTACTATTTCTTCCCGCCCCCCCTTCCTCGCCCCCTCAAGCACGGGAATGTTGCAGCAGGATGTCTCGGCGTGGGGGTAACGACCAGGCACGGGCTCCCCTCCGGAGATGGCGACCCGGCAGCGGGATGCCGGAGCCAGGGCCCGCCGGCAGGACCGATCCTCGGGCGTCCTGCAGGGCTGAGGGCGGGCGCTGAGAGGGAGGACGCGGGCAGGAGACGGGCTGGGAGTGGAGACCGTGGACTCAAACGTGTTGAGAAGGCAGGAGACACAGTAGGAAAAAATTTCCAGGGCAGCTGTGGGTCAGGGGATTTACTGGCGCCCTGGGATGGAGGTGTGAGAAACAGGGAGGTGACAGAGTTGCTGCTGCTACTGAAGTGGGGAGACACCGACACCGGGTGCACCAGACAGTGCTGCTTGAGCGGGGGGGGGCCCGTGGCTTGGAGGGCTGGGGGCAACTCATTTAGAGGATGCCTTGGCTACTTCAAACAAGCTGGCAGACCCCAGACCCGCGGGACAGCTCGGGAGCGGGGGTGTGTGTGATTTATGGAGTGGGGGATTAGGCAGGAGGAGGCGGCGGCAGCGGGACACACATGGCAGGCGCTGACGGAGGGGAAAGGGCTGCCGGAGCAGGACGGGGGTGACTCCCAGGTGGCCAGCACAGAAATTCCTCAGCCTTCCCTCGAGCTCGGATTTGCCCCCGTGGCGATGAAGATGGCCCCGCCGGGCAGCAGGGGGCTTGGGGCATGTCTGCTCTCAGAAAAGCATCCTGGTGCTCAGCTGCAGGGTGGGAGCAGGGTACGTCCTAACTGGGGGCTGTCTGGACAGACCTCCCCTCTCCTCCCACGGCCCAGGCATCAGCGTGTCCTCCCCAGAGGAGACATCAGGGAGGGGAGGCGTTTGGCAGGGGGTAAACTGAGGCAAGGCAGGGGTCGCCCGGCCCCGTTTCGTGGGTTAGGACGTGGCGGCTCTGGGATTCCCAGCCACAGCTCATCTGGGGCCCCAGGAGCTGGCGGGACCACGCGGTTCCTCTGCTGCCTGATGGGCACCCAGCGTTCGGAGAGCCCTCACCGCCTCCGCCGGATGGCGATCTGCCCGTGGGAGCAAGGACATCCCGGATCCTTCCCGCGCGCCCGGGCAGGTGGCATCGGGTGTCCGCAGCTGCGAGCCGCCTTTCATCCCCTTCCAGGCCGGGGCTCGCTTTCCGTCACCTGCTGCCCTCCCGGACGGAGGCCAAGAGCCCGCGGGCAGGGCCGATGTGCGAGACGTGGCCGCTCTGCCCGCACGTCCTCCGGCCGGAGGGGGGGCAGCGAGACGCCCGGGGCAGCATCCTGCCCCATGGCAGCTCCCCGGCTCGGGGTGGGCACAGCAGGGACGGAACCTGGCAAAGCCCCAGCCCACAGACAGCGGCTCCACGCACTTTCCCTGCGAAAGTTTCCGTTGCCTCCGGTTGCTGCAGCGGGCAGGAAGAGCGGGGGAACAGGCGGTGGGGTGTGGGTGCTGCCGGAACACGCGGGGTCAGCGGCGTGTGCGTGTCCAGGCACACGTGTGTGCCAGCACATGTGTGTGAGCAGGAGCGAGTGCAGCTGTGGGCACACACACACACACACACACACACACACAGAGAAACCTCCCTGTGCATCTCTGAGCGGGCACTGCACGCCTGTGAGACTGCAGCATCCCTTCTGCTGCAGCGTTTCTCAGCGTGTGCAGCCTAATGAGCCGGCACAGCAGAGTTAATTGAGGGGACAGGCAAGTGGAGCTCGTCATTAGGGAAGGCACTGCAGCAGGTACCGGTGACAAGATGCTGCCTTGTCCCCCCGGGCTGATGGCAGCCCCTGCAGGGGACAGTGACAGCCTGAGTCCCCAGGAAAGATGGCTGAAGATGAGCATCCCACGGGCTGTAGCCCTTGCCCAGGGCCAGCTCCATTAGCAAAAGCAGCCAGGGAGTGGGAATTGCTGTTGCTTGCATGGAGGAACGAATCTGCCAGACTTTACAGTGGATACCAAGCCCTGGAGACAGTGGCTTGTCCACAGCCCTGTTTACATCCTGCTCACAGCACCTTCCAGCAGGAACACGTCCCTGCTGGCGCAAACCGGCACTGGCTGTCAAAGCTGCCCCCTCAGCTCCCACCATTAGGTTCTAGAGTGAATATGCAGCAGAGGGGACAGAACAGCCGGCTCCCAGCAGCATGGTGAGACTGTGCCAACAGCCCACAAGGACGGGGAGCCTTGCTCAGGGCTGTCAGATTCTCGCTCAAGAAACTCAGAGAACTGGAAAGGAGCCTTCACCGCCTTCGTAGCCAGGAGCTCCCACACTCCGCCTCCCTCCTGGGCTCTCTTGCTGGCCAAGCCTCTCTCTGAGGGGCCGTGTCCTCACAAGACGTGTCCACAGGTCCCCCCTTGGATCCTGGCTGTTCCTGAGGGCATCTCCATCTGGAGGGCTGGGAATGCCCCTTCTGTCCCTTCCAGAGGGTGATCACTCTGAAACCTGATGGTGGGGCAAGAGCCTGTCCTGCAGGCAGGAAGTGATCCTGCTGGAGCAGAATCCAGCTCTGCCTTCTGCCTCTTCCCTCCCACCAGTGCAGCCCCGCACGCCCTGCCCCAGCCACCAGTGCCACAGGCAGAATAAAACCTTCCAGAGTGAGCATCCCCCTGACCAGATTTGCTCTGCTCCCTGATGAGGGGCTCAGTCAGTAACTGCTGGGCTCCTGTCAGGGGGGCCTGAGTGTTTACAAGTTGATAACCTTATCACAGACACATCCCTAATTAAGCTTGTTAGCTCTTTATGATAAACAACATATGGGCTGGGGCCAGCGTGCTCCTCAGGCCCATGTGCTCTCCAGCAGCCACGCAGCCCATGGGGCAGTGCAGGCAGAGAACAAGCAGCCCTGTGTTCGTGCCTGCCTCTCCCTCCCCTTCACAAAACGGACCTTCAACCCTATGGCTTCCCTGACCCTCCAAACCATAATATTAGCCCTGGGTTTCTGCTCTGGACTGGGGTAAGCAGGAGGGGGCTGGGCTGGACAAGGCTCTCAAGGCTTTGGCAGATCTGCAGGATCCCCTTCCTACTCCTACAGGGTCTGGGGCAGCACGAGAGAGACCTACAGTCTGTGCAGGGCTGGGAGATGAAGGTGTGATAGAGAACAGCAGCTCTACCCCTCATAGGAAGAAACTATGGGACAGCAGTGCAAACTGCTGGGGTTACACAGGGCTGGTGACCCACCCCAGGATGGTTTCTTTGTCCATTATCTGGTTGGTAGCTGGAGATATCCATGCATCCATCCATCCATCCATCCATCCATCCATCCATCCATCCATCCATCCACACAGGTAGAGAAGGGTGCTAGCAGGGTACCCTGGCATGACTCACCCAGGCATCTGCCCCACCATCTATCCTTGTCTGCATCCCTCCTGCTCCCCTATCTAACCACCAGACATCAACCCTTGCCTCCACTCCTTCCTCTGTCCTATCAACCCGCCTCACCATCCACCCTTGCCTCCATTCCTCCTCCTCTCTCTCACCCATCTCTGCTCTCCCTAAGCTCAGAGTGCTCATCACCTGCCCCCCCCAAGCTCATTAATTACCAGCCTACGTCTCTGGGGCCTGAGCTGCTAACGGGGTGCAGGGAGAGCACCCGCTCACTCCCCCTCCTCACAGCTCTGCCTTTCTTATCTCCGAGATCCCACCTTGCTGGCGGAGGAGTGAGGCAGGACGCTGCTTCCCTGGGGAATGGCAAGCCAAGCGATAACGAAATCGCAGCGCGAGGAGAAATTACCTTGCCTGAATTTTAAAAACTTCTCGCCGAGGTTGCCGTGGTAACTGAAAGGTGCATCGCGTTGCTCTGACAACCCCGAAACAGACAGGTTTTTGCCTGGCGGGCTCCGAAGCGGCAGGTTTTGGGGAGGGAGGAGCCCAGTGTGCTGGGGAGCAGGGACGTTCAGCCCCGAGCACCCAAGGCAAAGATGTCTCCCTCCCCATAACTACCAGCTGCATCACTACCCCACCACAATTTCCAACCTCGCCCCATCCATCTCTCCTCAGAAACAATGGAAGAAGAGGAATAAGGAACTCCAAGCCCAACCGTGCAGTCCTTTGAGAGGGTGGCAGGGTGGTGGGATGGGCTCCACCCTGCTGTGGGCATCCCTGGCACTGCAGGAGTTGCAGGGAGCCCCAGCAGGCAGCCTGGGGACCTCTCTGCACCCTGTTTGGGGAGTGGGTTGTGCAGCCAGCATTGCTTTGGGCTCCAAGACCCCAGGAGAGTGCCAGCAGCATTGTCCCAGGCCGTGTAAATCACTCTGCCACGGAAATAGCCCCAGTGGGGTTGAAAAATAGCAGGTGACTCAGGCAGAGCAAAGGGTCCAAAATAGCCCCTCCGGAGCACTCCTAAAATTAGTCTCCCTCCCGGGAGGTCCCAAGTTCTGTGTCCTTGCCAGGGCACAGCCGTGGTGCTGAGCCTGCCTGGCTGCTGCCACCATGGCCACTTCCCTCTGGGGTGAGGGGCACAGGGCTCCCTTTGCTGGTCCTATCCCTCCCATATCTCCTGAAAACCCACCCCTGTGTGTGACTGAGTCGTGCATCCTGAGTCTGTGTCAGAGCTGTGTGCTCCCGTGGCTGCAGGCTGTTTCTCGAGGGATGCCCCGTGTAACACTCGCACACACTCGGCAAGATGCAGGCACCAAAAAACCCCAGCCTTGGGAGCTGTGAGCTAGCAGGGTACCGAGGACTTGCCCCACTTTGCTCGGATTTCGGTGGGAGGGATGCCGAGGCAGCAGATCAGGTGTTTTCCAGCCATAGTGAGTCCCGCAGACACCCGGGTTTTCCCACACCAGCTCGCCCACCTCGTTGTTCCACCATGGAGGGCAGCACCAGCTTGCTGCTCCCACCCGCTGCCGGTGCTGGGAGGCGTGGGGGCCCTGGGGGGACACATGGAGGGACCTCGGGAGCAGCATCCGCTCTGCTGGCGTGGCCGGGAGTGCTCCCCATGCCGGGCCATCGCTCCTGCGCGGGGGAGCTGTACCCAGTTAATTAGAGGAAGGGATGAATAATTCCTTTTTATAATGCAACGTCGCACGGCAGATGCCGTCTGCCTCGGCGCGCCGCGCGCGGGAGCCCGCGATATTCTGCTCTCAGCAGAGTTATTTATACACTGGGACATTTTTCAAAGCGCCGCTTTGATGGTCTTCCACCAGCTCGGAAAAAAAAGTAGTCCATCCCAAAATAACCCGAGTGAAAGTCACAGCTCTTCATTACGCAGAGCTTCAACCGGGGGGCTCGGAGAACAAAAACCCGTCACATTCCTCCCATCAAATCCACCCTTTTCAAGTGCATTTCAAACAGGTTCAAACCGCCGCGGCGGCGACTAGACGAGCGCTAATGATGCTGCGGGCACATCCCGCCGGGGAGACGGATGGGGCTGGGGGGCGGTGGGATTTAAGCAGCTTCCAGAGCCGACAGATGTTTTGGGGTGCCCAGGACAGGGTCCTGGGAGAACCGCAGTGGGATATGCTGGGGAAAATGCAGAAAAATCCCTCTCTTGCCTGGTTTTTCGTGCTGCAGGAAGCAGTTTCTCTCCTCAAACCGGGCTTTGGAGGAGGGGAACAAGCGCCAAATAATTTTTTTCTTAGGAACTGGAGCAAAAAACGCCCAGTCTCTGTTTCTCAATTGCACCTGCATGCACACACCCCTCAGGTCTGGTTGCTGCTAAAGGGGGGGGGAAAAAAAAAAGGTGGAGATAAAGAGATTTTTGTAGGTGGTGACAAATTCCTGTGAAAACGTTTTTGACATGAAATCGTCTCCCATTCAAGCTCCCTCCCGGCGGAGACGGTGAGCAGCACCCCCCCACCCACTGCCATACCTGGCAAAGGGCCTGAGCTGCTCACCCCTGCCAGCCCGCGGGGCTCTGCGGGTGCCCCACGGCGGGGTCAGGTTTTCCCCATCGCCAGGCTCTGGCTCACTCCCTGGATCCCCAGGGCCTGCCTGCAGCAAGGCTGGCACCGGCCTGCCCGCACCCCTCAGGGCTCAGCTCAGCTCCTGGCTGCTGATCGACGGCTCGCTGCCGGAGGCAGGCAAGAGTCTCTGCTGGGAAAACCGTTTCTTTGCCCTCCAAATCTGCACGTTCCGGCATTTCTGCAAGGCTGGAGCATCTCCCCTGGGAGAGCTGGCTTTGGACGTTGCCCAAGGGCTCAGGCCAGTGTGAGCTGCCTGGATAGGGGATAAGCATGCTGGATGTAGCCACAGGTCCCAGGCTCCAGGATCCCAGCCCCCATCTGTTGTTAGTTTTTTCCAACAACAAGAGCCCCCCCCACTCCACCCCCCTGGGCTGCAAATTGTGTCCACGTTGCTGCAGATGGCGAGTGAATTAAAACCATCCTTTTTTTTCCACTCCAGCGGAGAAACCTGGACCAGGCAGTTCCCAAGCCAGAACCGGTCAAAACAGCATCCGAGTAGCCAAGGGATAAGGGACAGACCTCCCCTTCCTCACCCACCCTGGTGCTGTGGGGCTGGGGAGGAAGAGTGTCCAGGATGGCATGGCCACTGGTCTAGGGCCACAGGTGTTCCATGCCAAGGGGCAGGAGGGGTGCTGGTGTAGTGAGCGCCTGGAGCAGGGTGCCCACACCCTTCCCAACCCCCTTTATCTGTGCACCCTCCCCCTCAGCTGTCCTTTTCCTGCCCTTTGAGCATCCCAAACAGGCAGGCTACAGGGGTGCCACAGCAGTACCCACGGTGTGCTGGCAGGATGCTGCACCATGGCCCTGCCCATCCTCCCACCAGAGCCCCACAGCTGAAACCAGAGCCAGCTGGTTGTGGGGCATTTGGGGAAAATAGGGAAAACTGTCCCAGGGCAATTCCGAAGCAGTTAAGATACATTTAATAGCTCAGTAGAGGATAGACCAACATGGTGGGGAAGAGAAAGGGAAGCAGCCTTGTTAAATCCCCTGAGGCAGAGTGGGGAAAGGCCCTGGAGAGGAGCACAAGCACATGCATGGACACACAGGTGCATAACCTCACACATGTCTGTGTCCCACCACCTCCCAGTTCAGATGCCCTTTTGGCACCAGGACACAAACCTCATGGAGCTGTGGGTGCCTGGCTTTGACTGACACTCAGCATGAGTACAGCTCGTGGTTCCAGGTCCTGTTCTCTCCATGCCTGTCCTGCTGAGCACAGGAGGCTTTTTGGCAGGGGGAATGCAGGAAAGCCAACCCAACCCACACAGTCCTGGGGCCTCTGGCAGCCCCAAACACCGGCACAAGGGGGATGTGTTCCTGCCTGCAAGCAGAACTTCGGTGATGGTGCAGAGAGCCAGGCAGGCCTGGGGCTGGCCATGCAGAGTGCTGAGCTCTGCCACAGGCTGGTAACTCCAGCGATTAAGGAATACTCAGGAGGAAAGCTGTTCACACTGATGATTTGGCTGCTTTCCTCGCTTCAATTAGCATGCAGGAGCTCCAAAGGCCTCCCGGAAAGCCAGGGCATAGCAGGCTTGGGAGTTTTAATATTAATAATGCTGAAAGCCAGCCAGAAAAATCCCAAACTTTGTAACTACTCCAACAGGAGCCTTAGATTCTGCATATTGTAGGTGCTGGAAGGAGCTGCAGGCCTGTTGGAGCCGAGGCCCTAAAAGTCATCCCTCAGCTGCCCTGTGCCTGGAAGGAACCCCTGGCTGCAGTCCTGCTCTCATGTACCTATTGCCCATGGCAAAGGGCACAGGGTCCCTTTGAGTGTCCCCCCTTCCTTCCTAGCGTGGGGTCTCCACCTGCTCGGGGGCTTGGTGCCTTTACTTTTCCATTGTCAGCCACAGAGAGACCTTGTGGCTGCTCAGCGATGGGGAAGCTGAAGCATAGGAGTGCAGTGAAGCTCTGCCCATCCAGGGACTGAGCTGCATCTCCTCCTGCCACTGCCCGGCTACACAAGACTCTCCCCAGTGTGCTGTGTCCCTCTGCATTCCTGGTGGGACCAGCTTCAGCCCCCCAGCATTTGCCGGTGGCCTGGCACCTTTTTGGGGCATCCTGGCTCAGGTTCAGCTGCTCAGCCCCAGTGGGATGGGGCACAGGCAGCCCTGCAAGCCATGCCCAAGGCAGCTCCCCGCCTTGCTCCGAGGGGGATCCTGCCTTGTCACTGCACACTTCTGGGGCTGGCCCCATCCCAGGGCTTCTCCTCCCGCCCCCACAGAGGTCGGTCCCCGGGGAGGCAGGGACACCATGTCCCTCTGAAGGCTGTGGGCCACGGTGCATTCAGTCACGAACAGCCGCACTGTGCTGCCTAAATTGGAGGCGCGGGTGCTGGCAGGCGTTGGTGCCTCCATGCCCTGCTCCAGTGTCTGGCATGGGATTCAGGGGCATGCCTGGGAGTGGGGGGGCTGCAAACCCCCCTCCCCCCAGCTTCTCTTGTTCCCTGGGCACCCAGCAGCAGTGCCTCAACCCAGGAAGGTGGGCTTTAGCCCATCTAACCAGAGGGGGCGGCTGCAAGCCCAGGACCCCATTAAAGCCTTGCCCCAGGAAGGGACCCTGCTTTTGGGATCCTGTTGTAGCAGTTATCCCCATTAGATCCCTGTGCCCCCACAGCATGCTCCTGGCTCCCCACTGCAACTGTTCTGCAGGAGGTACCAGCTGGGGCTGGCTCAGCTCCTGGCACTGGGGCAGCACTTTTCGGCAGCAAGGAAGGAGTGAATCTGACAGAACAGTGCTGTGCCCACTGCAGGCCCTCCCCCCGCGCCCGCAGCATCACCCCTCGTCAGGAGGATGCACTGGGACAGGGATCGATGAGCTGGGAAGAAGCTGAGCTACACAAATGCACTTCATCGATCCATCGAACCCACCTGCTGGGAAACAACCCCCCCATTTACAGCCCAGAGCAGCAAAGCACTTCAATGTTGCCAGCCGGGGCACACAGGGAGCAGGGGGAGGCTGCCAAAGGCACACGGGGCCCCTTCACAGTGCACCAGGGCTGCCTTCCCTGTCACCACCCGGCGGGGAAGCTGGGGCAGGGAGCTGTCACTTTTAGGTTGTTTCAAGCCACCCGGCTTCCTCTGTGGAGCCGAAGAGGGAATGTCACACTCTAGGGAGAAGCCCTGGAGGCCCAGCGATGCTCGGCAGCCCGGCACAGAGGAAACACTCCACCACACTGTCACAGCTGGGCCACGCCTGCCACCTGGTGGAACGGCCCGGCGACTCTGGCAGGGACCCCGAGCCCTGCGGTCCCGGTCCTGATGCAGGGGGGGCATTCCCCACCTTGGCTCATCCCAAGCCAGGCACCCCTCAAACATCAGGCAGCGGCCTGACACTGCAACAGGAGCAACAGGGGCAGCTGCAGCAGCCGGCAAAGCAGGATTCACCCATTCCAAAAAGCAGCCAGAGGATGCTGGCCTTGACCCCCAGAAGGGCTCTGCAACAAGCACGAACAGTGAAGCTGCTCCCACTTCATCCTACCCCTTCCTATAGCCACCTGGACAGTAGGAAAGCCCACTGCTGGCTCAGCTTTGTGTGGAGGCTGAGCAAGACCCACAGCCAACAGTATCAGCAAAGGCAGAGCTCGGGGCTGAGATGGGCTCTGATTAGCTTGGCTCTTGCAAAGAGGAGTGTGAACAAGGCACAGCACAGGCAGAGAACAGAAAGGCAGCAACAGCAGAGCGGCAGGACACCTCTAGGGAACCTCGTCCTCCCATCACCCAGCCTGCCACAGCTCCCCCACAGCATCGAGGCAGCCCAGAAGAAGCCGAGGTGGAGCACATGAACCCTTCCAGAGGTGCCACACATGTCACCCCCCTCTCTGCCCACCAAAAAGCCAGCAGGTAAGACCCAGGGCTCCTGGGCAAGTGCAGACACTGCTGCTGCACCTCTCCTGCTCCCACAGTGATGGCAAGAAGGGCTACAGAGAGAGATCTAATGCTCCACCAGCCACCATCCATGCTGGAGCTATGAGGAAGATGCTGAGAACAAGGCACAGCACAGGGATGAAAGGAGGGAGGCGAGTGGAGAGCTGGAATGGAGACTCCCAGATGAAGTCTCATAAAGAAGTAGAATGACAGAAAGGACAAGTAGCATTGGCAACTTAATTCTTCATTCACCCACCGAGAAACAGAAATAGGATAATTTTTGGATGTATTTCATTTGGAAATGAGCCAAACTGGCAACTAGAATCAAAGTCTTCAAAAAGTCTATACAAAGATGTATCATACAAAATGTACAGGAAAATTCTCCAAAAAAACACAGACAATACAACGAGAGAGCAGAGACAGTTTGAAAGCACAGCTAACAGGTCCTGCTGCTGCTCCAGGGGGCAGGAGCAGCACCTGGACAACATGCTAGAACAAAGAATACATTACACTATATACACGACCATATAAAGATCAGCCATCCCCTTTGGTCTAACCAGGAGCTCTCCAGCATGAAGTTGAGTCAGTTCAAACAATCTGCTCATGGAAGTGTTTGTTACATGCTGAGCAGGGAACAACGTCCAAGGGAATGAAATGGTCAACTCTAAACCAAAGCCAGGATACAGCCAGGTCACCAAGGCTATGGAGTTTAACAGTCAGTTCTTGCTAACAAGAAGTGTTTTGCAGGCCAGAGGGGTCACTCCATCTCCGTGAAGCGAGCGAACATGGCTTTCCGCACCGCATCTTTGTACGAATCCGCCGTGGAGACGCCGTAGGAGCTGCCCTTGGCTCCCAAGCCAGCTCCTCTCATTCGTACCTGGGCCTGCAAGGGAAGAGAGACACGCTTCAGCTCTGCAGCAAGTGGCCAAACCACCACGAGGGCACCACCAAAAATCCCATCAATCCAGCCAGCTCCCCTGGGGATCACTACAGCCATAAATACCACCATGGACACCAAGAGACTGGAGCACACGTAATACCCCATACCTCACACTATGCTGGCCCCAGCCCAACTGTGCAGAACAGTTCCTAACAGCACAAGCTGGAGCACAGGCAAGGCCAGGAAAGGCGGCAACAATAGGAGGGAGGGCAGCTCCTCCTGCTGTATTGGGGCCACAGTGCCTCAGGAGTCAAATGCCAAAGGGAGGAAGGCACAGCCATGCCTCTGCTTCAGCATCCAGTGGGACAAACATGAGCAGAAGCCAACATAAATAGAGGCAGTTTTGCAGTGGCTGGCAGTTTATTCCTTCAGAGCTCTTCAGCAGCAAGCACTTCCGGTTAAACAAGAAAAAAACAAAGGCACCAAACCTCCTCAAGGAGACATCCCTCTTTACTTACCTCAATGGGTGCTGTGATGCCCTGGCATTTTCTTCCCAAGCCTGAACCTTCCCTCCAGCCCATGGCCTGCAGCATCTTGTTCCCTATATTACTGTTGTCGAGGCCATCTTTGGTGGGCTGCTCATAATTCCTGCAGGAAGAAGAGAAGAGTTAACAAGTCACCCACACTGCTCATGGTGCACTGAGGCAGCTGCTGAGGAGCTTTCAGATACGTACACTGTGCCTGCATCGTAGACCTTCTTGCGCTTGGGCTCCGGCGGCTCGGGGATGCCGTACTTTTCCCGCCTCTCAGCTGCTCTGTCTCTGTATTTCATCTACACAGAGCAACTACAGTCAGCATGGATTCCAAGACACTTCAGCTTTGAGCTATGGCAGTCAGATAAATGCCTGCTACTACAGAATGCTGTAGACTACAGCCCACTAATACTAGCACCACCAAGAGCAGAGCCCAAGACCCAAGTCCCTGAAGCACCACGTGAACCAGCACTGGGGCAGGAAGAGACTTGCAGGTTTCTAGTCCCAGCCTGGCAGCCCTGAGCTAGAGGTGGAACGAGCCTTCCATGCTAAGCCAGATCTGTGGGATATGGGACACTTCTCTCCATCTAACAGGGCAGCTCTGAACCTTGACGGGAAAAGGGGTTGGCTTCCAAGGATTATCTCGAGTGACGTGTGTAAGGATAAGGAGAGCTCAACAGATCACCTGCACAGGTTTTCCATTAGCTACTCATCTCAACACTGACCTCTCTCTCACGTAGCTCCAAGGCTTCAAGTTCCTGCTCAGAAAGCTTTGATCTCCTATAGATATCCATGTTTTGCTGAAACAAGAAGAGAGATTCACTTTAACAACATGAAATGCACAACAGTTCTTCTTAAATGAAGTAGCTCACTTTTGGGAGACCAACAATCCCCCTGCAGATTTTTGCTTTAAGAAAAACAGTTTTCCAAACAGCAACATGCCTCATGGTTTTGGTTTACACACTGAATTATGACAACCCAGTATTTCCCTCACTACAAAGTGTAACTACCTTGTGCAAGTCAGACAGCTGCTGGTGACGAATCAGAGCATCTTTGTTTGGGAACTGCCTTCTACACAGCAGACAAGCCATCTTCTTCCAGTCAGTCAGCTTCTCCTCCTCATTCTCCATTCTTTCCAGCAAGTCCTCATCATTATCGCTGTCACCACTATAGGCAGCCACAAGGCCACGCTGAAAAGGAAAAACAGCATTAGGGCAGTGCAACAGTGCCACAGTTCAGAGAGCACAAAGAGGGAACAAAGGCTGTAGATGTGTATTACAGGAGGAACAGCATGCTCCCATTACTAAGGATGAAATCACAGAATGCCTGAGGCTGGAGAGGACCACTGGAGGTCATCCAGTCCAACCCTCCTGATTAAGCAAGGTCCGCCCCTAGCACATACTGCTCAGGACTGCGTCCTGATGACCTCTGAGCATCTCTAGGAAAGGAGACTCCAGAGTCTCTCCAGGAAACCTTCCAGTGCTCACTCTCACAGTGCTAGCTCTTCTCATCTTCCTCCTCGGTCAGGGATTCCTAAGGGCTGGCCTTGGCAGTGAAGACTGAAACAAAGGTGTTTAGTATTTCAGCCTTGTCTGCCACCTCTGTTGCAGGGTCCCAGTTCTATTAAGTACTGGGCCCACACTTTGAAGTACTGCAACTCAAACTAAGTACATACCACAGCGGCTGCAGGACAGTTCCCATTAGCCAAACAATAATTCTAAGCACAGCCTATGTAGAAACCTCAAAACCCCAACTGAGCTCAAGGCTAAGAAGAATCACAGCTGTCCTAAGTGTATCTCAGTCACCCAGCCTACTGCACTTGCACCACACCGCTGCAATCATCAGCACCACTTTTTACAGGTAATGCCATGGAAATCCAGGTTTGAAAGCAAGTATTGGCAAGAGCTCTTCGACCATACTCACCTTTAGTGGATTTTCATCATCCCCATTTTTCAACACCTCTGGCAAGATCTGCTGTCGCTCAGACAGAGCTCCCTGAATAAGACAAGAATGCCATGAGCACAGAGCTCTCTGTCACAGGAACCCCACCACACACCACTGCAAACACCTTCACCTTTTTCTCAAAGAGGGCAAAGCCTGCATCTGCAGCTGCTGACTCCTTCCGCTCCTCCTCCCTGGTACTCAGTGGCTGGAAGCTATTCTTGAAGTTCTCCTTCTGCTTGTTCAAACTCTTTGCCCAGCGCTCCATGTCTTTAGCAATCTGAAATGCAGAGTGGTTTGCTCACACAGCTCCTCTCAAAGCTATCAATCTCTTATGACACCCATTCAATCTCACATGCAGTTTCAGAACAAGTCAACCCACTACCTTTTATTTTTAAACCTCAGAACACTGGATGTAGTGCAGGTGTTTCCCTGTATACAGTGTTCAAAGATAATGCAGCTTGGTGCTTTTACTGTACAAACCCTTCTTATCAAGCTAATCCTCTATGTGATGGCTCAGTTATACTCCCACTGATCCTGGCAGGATTCCATAAGCACTCCTCCTATGCAGAGCTTATTTCTGCACTGAAGCCTTGCCAACTCCACCTCTCCTCAGCCCCCTACAGTGCCTGCAAACTGAAGGCATGCACCCCACTGAATAACCTAGGATTTCCTTTCTCATGAGAAAGGAGAAATATCCCGTTCCACAGAGAAGACTTTACCCCAGGTATGATCCCATTCTGTCTTTTACCTGTTGGGCTGTTTTACTTTTAGGCTTCTCTTTCTTCTCTTTCACTTCTTTGGTGGTGGTTGTGGTAGCGGTCTGTTGGTACGTGACACCTTCTGCTGCAGGCATGTAGGTCTCCTTTTCGCCATCCCAGTACAGGTACTGCTGGGTTAAGGCATTGTAGTAATACTGCCAGAGGGAAGGAGAGGCAGACAGTTAAACACCTCACACAAGCTCAGCGTCCACGGGAGACCCAAACAAGCTGATTCACACTACTGCACCACACGGGAAGGCGTTTTGTAGAGTCCAAACAAGTTTTGCAGACTCCACAGAGGAGTCGAAAGGCAGGAAGTGGCTGAAGCCTCTGTCCCCAAACACAGGTGGTTCTGCCCAACAGCACTATGGAGAATCTTTTGCTTCTCCCAAGAGACGACCCACCAGAGCCCAGAGCTGGGTGCACTTTGCTGGGCACTCCGCAACGAAATAGCTCAGTTACAGTGGCTGTGACAAGTGCTAATCCTATATGGGCCAAATGTGGAGGAAAATTAAGGAAAAGAAGAGAAAAATGCAGGGCTATACCAGAGGGAAATCAAGTCCCAGCCCTATACACACTGCTGAGAGTTATCTGCAACATTTGGTATGTTGTGCACTTCAAATGTCACTTGTATGATGAGAGATAGGAAACTAATGGACCTTAACAGTTAAGACATGTGGGAAGAACTTGTGTTTACCTGGGAATTAGGATCATAGTAGAGCCCTGTTATAGGATCATAATAATATCCTGAAGATTCATCATATTGGTAGGTGGAAGTATCAGGGACAGCTGTAAAAAAATTAAAGCGTGGGACATGGTCGTTCCAGACGAATTCAGACAGGTATCTTTCTACATTTCAGGTAAAATTCGGAGATTACAGCAGCCACAACGGCAGACACGTCTGTAAAGGGCTCTTAATCACCCATGCAGCCAACGCTCTCCAGGGGCAGCTTCACCATGACAGGGTGATGGAGCACTTGGCCAAAGCCGAGTTTTATTGCTACAGTGACAGGTACCTGTCCCCAAGAGCAGCTCCCAAGCACTTACCGTACTTGGTTCCAGGCACTACGCCAGTTGGAGGAGCTGCCTGTGCCTGAGTGCTAGTGGTAGGTGGTGCTGATTGTGTCTGAAAAAAAACCAAACCACAAACCTCAATTAGAAAATCTGTCACCAAGAAAACAAGGACAGCGAGCCAAGGCGTGAGCAGCGCACCCTACACATACGACAGCTAACTCCTCCTCACCAGCATGCTTGGCACTCACCTTTAGCAAAGAACAAAACCATCCCAGAGAAGAAATGGCAGGTGACTTATGACCACAAGCACTGTGACTAACCCACGGACACTCAGAAGCTTTGATGTACCACCCACTTAAAAAATCAAGGGCTACAGCTAAACCACATATCCCAGGGTTTGAAAGCAAGGACTCATCAGTGCTGTAATTACCGGAGAGTCAGGTGAGTTTGTCTGCTGATTATACAGCTGAGGACTCTGGGACACGACTGCAGCTGTTGTTGTAGTGACCGGAGCTCCTGCCAAAAGAGAGCAGCAACGCATAAGCGAACTAATTTGTAAAACTACTGCATCCTAGGGCTAAAATTACTTTGTTTATAGTTTCAGCTACTAATTCCAGCTCCAGCAGCCAAAGAAGGCAATAAACGTTCTAAAGGAGATAGATACACAGTGGGCATCTTCTACCCAGACAAGGAATAGTTTCCTTTTCAGGAGGAAATATTCTGCTCCCAAAGTCAGCAATTCCTGGCCTCTACAGCTGTTAGTGCTGAACATTTGCTAGAGCTGCTTACACCGCTAGCATAAGTTCAAGGCCTTTGTCAATAGTCTGAAACTAAGGCTTCTCTCTCATCTTGCATGAGAGGTTCCACTTCAACAAATCTGCTACAGTTCTCTAGTAATGCATCCTCATTCAGACATTCTGAGAGCAAAATGAGCCAAGTGTTCTTCTGCGCAGCAAAACAACAATAGGCAAAATACTACTGCAAAATTATAATTACAAACAACTCTTTCTAATATGCTGGAAGCACTACCTGATATGGTAGCTGTGTCTGTGTCCAACACTCCTCCTTGATTTTGGTAGTACTGCTGATAATCCTGGGAATACTGCAAAGGGAAATGAATGACAACACAAGGTGAGTAATCTACATACCCAAATTATGACAACCAGCTGGTTAGAGCACCATCTCTAGTACTAACCTGAGCATACTGAGAGTATCCATCCTGTCCTGACTGGAGATAGCTGTAGTCAAGGGTGCTGCCCTCTCCAGTCTGTGGCTGAAATTCGAGAAGATAATATTTGTCAGGGACAGGTAAACAACTTTATTAAATAATTTCATGCACCCCACTGCCTAGGCTCCAAACTGACTGTGTGTGGACCAGATCTGTCATGGCTGAATCTGCCATCAAACAACTGAACCAAGCAGGGGGCCAGCAGGGCAATTACATGAGATGCATTTTAATTTTCAGGAAAGCAGGACTAAGTAAAGGACTTAGCAGGACTGTTACTAAAGGAGTAACAGTCTCCAAATCATACCTGAGTGGATGACCACTGAGCTGCAGCAATGGCTGTACTTGCCACAGAGAAGGCGCTGACTCTGTTACCGTCTGGGAGAAGCAGGTCTCTGCAATCACAAAAATCAGGCACCTGAGTAAGTACTGCTTTTTACTGAAGTGTCTCCCTATGCAAGGAGGTGGAGTGTGCCCTCACACATGGATTTCTTGGCAGTTATAAAACATTCAGAATGTAATGAATGAGCCAAAACATTGCTTGGCAAGTAAAGGAACTTCAGGTTCATTGTTGTAGAGCCTGTAACAAGCCAGAAGTCTTCAAGCAAACAAATGTGCTGTGCACACAAACAGTTACAGTGTTATCTTCAGAGGACTGGAAACAAGGGTGTGAGGAACACTGCTTTCACTCTCCTGGTACACAGTGAACAGCAAGATGCATGCAACACAAGTGACTTATGGGAAGCAAAACTCTGGAGTTAGAATAAGCTTAATAAAAGCATGGGTGACAAGAAGAAACCATCCAATATACAGGGAAGGGGTGGGTATGTGAATAAAAAAAACCAGCAAAAAACAAAAATGCAATTGACTGCTATCACACTCACTTTCTGGCACTCTTTGCAAAGTCAACACCAATTGTTTTGCCATCAATTTTTAACGGTGGCTGAAGACTTTGTAAGATCTGTAGCAGTTGAGAAGCATCCTACAACAAAAAATACTCATTATTATGAAGGGCAGTTTACTGAGGAGGATCCAGAAGTCTCCCAAACTCCACCTTTTCATGTAGAGCCACTGAAAATAGCTAAAGATGTAAAAATATCTCCATCTCCCCACATTACACACATGCAGAAGAGCACAGTGAGACCTCTAACAGCCCATGTGAAAATACTGAACCTTTCCCTGGGTCACTAAGTATTAAATATGTTTCAAAAGCTTAGCTTTATCAAGACACAAACTACTCCAAATGCATCATCAGCAAAAACTGAGATTAGGCACCTGTTTTAATCCAACCACCTGCTTTCCTCTGACTAAAACAGGTCCAAACAGATCACACTGCTGCTTGAGTTTGATGTACAGACTCAATGAATCACTGAGGTTGGAAAGGACCTTTAAAATCATTGAGTCCAACGGTTAACCCACTGTTAGCCACCACTATGCCACATCCCTCAGAGTCACATCCAGGAACAGATTCACTGCCCTTCACGGACCTCACACCAGCATATGACCTCCCTGAAACTTAGGAGGCTTCTCTCATACCTCTGCAATTTCCTCTGTTCAATTTATGGCTGCTCCCTATTGTCCTCTCCTTATGTATCCTTGAGAATGCTTCTGCTGTCCTTACACCCCCCCACTGGATGCTGCTAAGAAGAGCAACATCTGCTTCCTCCTCTCTTCTCAAGGTGGAAGAAGCCTAACTCTATGCACCTGTTCCCACACTGTATGCCCCAGATCTTAGAATCTGTCAACAAAGTATGATCCCGCACCAGTACTTCTGCAATCCAAGCACGAAGCTAGGCTGCAATCCAGAACAGAACTCTGATACCAAAATAGATTTTCACCGTGCTCCCAACATCCCACCACCTTTCAAACTGCAGCTACATATTATCAGCTTTGACACACGGCATCCATCAACACTCCTTAAAGGAGGACAGTCCTTCAGACAGCTCAGGGCTCTACATGCTGCAAGGGAGAGAAGGAGGTTAACCAGCTGTTTCTCTCCTGAACACCAGTAAAGTCCTCACCATGGCAGAAGACAGCTGCACAAACGCAAAGCCTCTGTTCTGCTGAGTCTGCTTGTCTTTGATAAGACGAATATTATTGACTGCCAGAGATGCGTACGGAGACAAGGCAGTCATGATGGATTCCACTACTGTGTGAGGAGCAATGTTTCGAAGAATGATGGCTGAGGAGAAAAAGGATGACATTAGCAGTTCACACCGTGGCTTTGCAGAGTATTTCGAGTCCTTCAGCTGGCAGGCTGAGGTACGGAAAGGATTTTTAGTATGTGTGTTTACATTTCACATTCTAGAGGTAAGTCAAAGATCACTTACTGTCACAGTAATAATCCACAGACTGAACGGCTTCTGCTGCCCCAGGTGGTACCTCCTGTTCTGAATCTTCACATGAAGAGAAAATATCTCAGTCAGGACATGGTTCATTCAAACTCAGCATTTCATAAGCCAGTCTAGAACCTACACGGAACCCTGGTTCCTACACAGGCCAGAAAGCTTCCCACAAATTGAACACGAAAGGATGATGGTAACGTACCAAATTTGTCCGCTCCACAACGGAAGCATTTTAGCCTCCTTCTGAAGTTGTAAAGGCAGCACTGTGACAAACAAGAGAAACCTAGTAAGAACTTGGGTAACTTGAGTAACACTGCATTTGTTGTACACTAACAAAACCCAGGCATTCACACAAAGTAACACAACAAAGCTAAACCAACCAGAACATAAAAATGCTCTGGAATAATCCAGAACATCAAAAGCCACCCTTATGTGCACCACAGCTTTTCAGAACATCCCAGCTACTTTCTCCCTAGTCATCCTAAATTAGTTATTTTAACTGTGTAGTCTTTGGCTTACAATCCCAAGCATAGTCACTACTATAAAAAGCAGTGTTAGAAGGGAACACATGCTGGGGAATAATTTAACTTCATGGGGAGCAGGAGCAGGCTTGATTCAGGTGTCACTTTCTTTAAACCACTGAGCCAAGTGGTGAGCTCTAGAGGAACACAAACTCACACAGAAACATGTGTTGTACCTTGTTGCAGAGCCAGTCCTCAAATTTAGGCCTTGGGTTGCTGTAGTGCATTGCAATCTGCTTCCCTTGAATCACCAGCTTTTTCTGCAAAAAAAGTGGTTTCAATTATTCCTGTATCAAGGCACACATGTCCATTTTCCCATGGCAGAGCACCCTTCGGAGGAATCAGTGCTCCTGAATTAAATGGACAACATATGGGGAGGATGTGGAGGACAACCACCGCCACCTACACCCTGCCCATCCAATCCTGCAGAGAGGAGGACGAGGGCAGTAAGAGAATGGGATGTGGAGCAAAGATAAACAGAATCAGGGAGTGTAGAAAAAGCTGCCAAACACTAAACGCTGACATGGAACCAGAAAGTGTCTCGAAGGAGACAAGAGTCCTAATCTGCTGCATTCAGATTAACACATTTTTAGGAGTCTCTTTGCCCCCACATTTCTATTCACTTCTGGTATAGCACTGAGACTTTTTAAACATGTCCTTAGGTGACTGCTTCACTTCGTCCCCTACTCCAAACACCCCAGACCTTTTAACAACATTTGGATTTACTTTTCCAAGCACACTTCAGAAGTGTCCCCTTGAAAATACAGTAATTCCTCCCAAAGGGACCCTGCTTAGACTTCTTGAAGGCTGGATTACAAGTGCCATCAACCGAAACATAACTCAAGAGTGGTTTCATTTGACTACTGCATCAGTTCAATTGGAAGCCTGCACAAGAGGTTTGTGTTCTTCATTCAGGCAAGAGCTCTCCAAAATGAGTAACTAGATTGCACGTGAAGCTTCTCCAGGGGTAGGAAAAGTTCATAATGCTTTCAGCATGTCCTCTCACTCTGACTTCAGAGGAGTTAGGAATTTACAGCTATTAAGAAGCCTTGACTCTCAGCCTCACGCTTTGCCAAGCGTGGGTATGCAGAATGACCTTTCAAAATATGGCTATCAACATATTTTGGTCAAACAGGTGGAAGCACATGTGAGGAAGTGCGTATTAGAGGCCACACCCCAGACACTGCAACGGCAGAACCATTTTTATAGCAGGCTGGCTTTCTGCAGAGGTACCACAGTGTCAGGACCAGTGGCTTTTCTGATAACAGGGTCTGACACGGATCTAGCACGTAGCATGAATAAGGCTCTCACATTCTGCACGACTGAACAGGGCAAAGCCATTGCTCCTACCGGCAGGAGGGAGGGTTGGAGGGCCCAGCACTCACTGGATGTGCACACATAGAAACAAGGCTGCTGGCATAGTTGCAATACATCGTTCTGTCATCTAACAGTCAGCAACCCGGCTGCTGGGGACAGGCTATGTTTTCCCTACTGCTAAGGTGGTTGCTTACTGGAGTGAATTTGAGTATATGTCAATAAATTATGCATCAGTACAGCTTTGTATATATTAAAAAAATTAATTTCTGAAAATATGCTCAGCATTAATTTCTTGGTATTAGTCTTTCCCCTGTAGCCACCTGCCCTACTGAGCAGCATGTCAGGAAAACAAAATTTGAAAGCTGCTCTCTGGCTGGGGATCTCACCCGTAGTGTGGGACATACGAAACACTACTCCAGCACAAGGCATATGACAACTTCCATCTGCTGGAACTGCCATGAATCCCATGATGGTGCCATTTCTTTATTATAACACCAACAGAGCAGAAAACCAGTCATAATGTTGTCATAGGACCACTGCACCAAACATTCAGGTGCAAGAAAAAAATCCGTGATTTGACACTTTGCTCGCTTTGAGAGTATTTTCAAGTTCTGTTGTTAAAATAGGTCATGAATACTCAAAAAAGTAGCGAAAGCAAGTGAAACTGCTTTAGTGCTACAGGAAAATCTCATGGGAAAACAAACCAGAGGATTCTAACTGCATTTTGGCTCCTTATCAAGTCATAGTAACAAAAAAGCCAAAATACAGAGCCTAACAGACGTGAGATCTCACTGTCTGCCTAATTTAGTTGAAATGAATATGCTTTTTTCTCCAGAAGAGCCAGTTCTCCCTCTTTAACTGGGGTAACAGATTATTGCCAAGAACTGACACTTCCCTCTCAGGGTTATTACCAATGCAACACAGAGATGTGGTGCTTTCTCTGACAACAGAGAAGGAAACATCAAGTGGAAATAAGCTAGGATTTTTAAACAACTACTAGCCAAATCTTCATAAACCAATTAAATGGAAACCAAGTCATTTAATACAATGGCACCTTTTACCAAAGTAGGACTTTCTCTCCTAATTTTATCTTATATGTTACAAATTTTAATATATACAAAGCTTTTATTCTTTAAATCACTGTTATGGAACAAACCACTCCTTCCACCTCTATTTTTTCCTTTTTTTTTTTTTTTTTTCTCGTTAAACTGTACAGACTTGTTCCATTTTCAGGAATATCTAGACTTGGTGAGTGAAGCAACCTGATTGGCTTCCATCCAGCTGGTAGCATCTTGAAAGTGATAAAACTCCACGAAGGCGAAACCACGGCTTACACCTAGAGACAGCATTCAGATATAGACGGGATACTTGTGTTAGTCAGTTCCTTTAAAACAGGTGAATCTCTCTCCAACTGCTTCATTACTTCATGACAAAGCAGCTTTACAAATGCGACGTCAACTGCTGGGATCTGCTCGTTATTTTGCCATGGCAAGGAACCAAGCTGCCTTAACTGGCTACAATTCACTCGATCTGAATCCATGTTTAAGGGTAACCATGCAACACACTACATACTATTAAATGGGTTTACACTAGTATTACTTACCAATACCTGTTAACAAAACCCCCTGTAGACAGACTTCTTTTAACATGTTGACCAGCTATCTAAGTCTTCCAAAAAGCCACATTCCTTAGCCATGGCAAACGTTTTTTTTTTTTTATTGCATGTGCTTGCAGTTTGGGGACAATTCTGGATACTCTTTTGGGCTGGGGAAGAGGAAGGTGATGCCAAAAACTGGATTAAGAGCTCTCACCTGTCTTTCTTTTCATCAGCCTCACGTCGGCAGGCTGAGGACCTTCAAAGGACTCAATAAGCTCACGAATCTGCAGGAGATTTTGATCCAACAGTTAAAATTTTCATAATCTGGCAGACAGAAGTCACAGAAACCACCTACCTTGCAGTACCATGAAAGACATACACAAAAGAATGTTTTCAACACTATCTCAAAGACAAAGAAAACATTTACTGAGAACCCAACAGGGCACTGATGAGCATCAAAGTCCACATAATCTTTTGCTACACGCTAAACCAACTGTGATCCTCACTCAGGACACTGAATCATCCAGAACCCAAATCCCTACAATTGTGTGTTCTCAGATTATTTGGTCAGTATTTGGCAAAGACTGCACGAGCCCAAGATTTAAAAAAGAACACGGCTAGTATCCCTCTCCCTGCATGTCTGGAAACCCTTTGCTCCTAGCACTAAAAAACAAGAAGCACTGCAAGGCTCCATGCTGCATGTATTCCTAAGCCTCATGCTAAAGATCTCACCATACAGCTGACTCCCATCGGTTTTTCAGGATAAAGCAGATTTGTGAAGAACGTGTCATTAAAGAAAAAGCTAAAGAAATGTCAGTTCTTCCGGTGTAACAAAGCTGCTGTGGCACAGGCATCCTCAGCCACCGTGCAGAGGCATGGAGGAAAAACAAACACTAACAAATTTTTTAAATCTAGAGCAAAAGACACAAGGTTTTTCAGCAGCTTTCACAGAATTCAAACTACGTGACATGCAACAGGGCTGCTCAGCAGAATCAAAACTTATCTAAAGCTGCCCATTTATATGCTGACTGGAAATAGTATCAGATATGCAAGTGAATTTTTCTTATGAAAAATGTAGAAGAAAGAACGAGAATTGTGTACACAACCAGAAGTAATGTTAACGTAAGAATTCAACTCTATGTTCCAAGATGCACTGTCTACACTCTGAGTCCAGAATTAAACGTTAATATAAATTATGCTAAAGTTATTGCACGACTGTAGAGCTACACCAGTATCTCACAAACAAGAACTGTTCTAAAGTGTTCTGTATAATATCTGACTGGGCTATATCATGCCCAGGATATGTATGCAGGAACCTACACTTGATTTCAAACACTCATAAAAATGTTAGAGCAGTATATGGTGATTAGGAACCCTCAGTATCAGGAGAGTAACAAGTAATCAACGAAAAAGCAAAGGAAAAAATCTCCATTGTAGAAATGGTGCAGATGTATTCTCTGTGTTAGCAATTAAGGTGTATACACATCGGAGGCAGAGGCGGAGTCTTGACTGAAAACAAACTGGGATAGCTCAGCTTTTGCCCCTCAAATAACATTTGTGTACTTATAGCTTGGTAACCAAAATAACCGAAGAAGAAAACGGAAGGAAAAAACCCTAAAAAGTTACCATAGATAAGAAAACCTTAAAGCTTTAACATCTTTTTAATAAATACGTCAGACAAGCAAGCACCAAGCTCGTCAGTACTTGCTCCCTCAGCTCGGCAGCAGCCATTTTAACTCCCACAGCTGTGCCCACACAAAGCAGCTTTGTGCGGGGCTGGGAAGGAGCTCGGTGACTGTGTGTGACCCCATCGGTCACAAGTTCTGGCCTCGATAAATACCCAAAAAACTGGTGATTGCCACCTCTTTGTCTCCGTCTCCCTCCCCCCTCCCTACAGTGGGGCGAAGCAGCAAAAAAAATCTGCCTCTTCCCTCCCATACAGAAAAGCAGCAAAGAGCAGATAATTTAAAATCCACTCTTAGGGAAAGCATCGGTGAAAAAACGAGTATTCACAGCTTGTTCCGTCTGAAAGGGACCGATTAACATTGAATTGACCTCTATTACTGAACACTGGGAGTTTAAACGCTTTCAGGACTCAAAATGGCAGCGCGACAGCGCTGGAGAGGAGCCACCATGATGCAAGCTCAACAAAATGGCAGCAACCGCTCCGGCACGGCCCTGCCCGGGGGCAAGAGAGGCACAGCCCTGCCCGGCTACTCACATCGTTCTCCGTAACCGTGATGGGGAGCCCACGCAACATGATGGTCTTGCTTTCTTTTTCATCGTTAATATCGTTCCTGTAGTCGTGCTCGCCGTAGTCGCCATCGGAATGGTATCCGTCCTCCGACTTGTCGCTGTTCCTGCGCTCTCGCTCCCTCTGGAAGCCAGCGCCCAGGGTTAGCCAGGATTCCCTGCAGCGTGTCCCCACAGTGCCACACCAACGGACGGCGACAGGGACACCGCCCGCCTGCCCGGGGCTGCTCCCCACGGCCCCGGGCAGCGCCGCAGAACCGAACCGGCTCCCGGTGCCCTCCGCCCCGCAGACCCCGCAGTGCCGCCCCGGCCCCCCGACCCCGCTCACCTCGGGGCTATCGTAATCGCGGCTGTCGTAGTCTCTATCATAGTCTCGGCTATCGCGACTGTCGTAGTCTCGGCAATCCCGACTATCGTAGTCCCGGCAATCGTAGTCTCGGCTGTCCCGGCTGTCGTAGTCGCGGCAATCTCGGCTATCGTAGTCCCGGCAATCGCGGCTGTCGCGACTGTCGTAGTCTCGGCAGACCCGGCTGTCTCGACTATCGTAGTCCCGACTGTCGTAGTCGCGGCAGTCTCGGCTATCGCGGCTGTCGTAGTCTCGGCTGTCGTAGTCCCGGCTATCGTAGTCGCGATAGTCATCGTAGCGGTCACCGCGGCGCTCCTCACTGGACCTCTTGTAGTCATCCCTCCGCCGGCTGCGGGACTCCCGCTCGTCGCGGTCCTCCCTCTCCACGATGGAGCCGTAGCGGCCGCTCCGCTCCGTCCTGCTCACCCTGCGGGGCACAGCGGGCCGAGCTCAGAGCGTGAAGCGCCCGCCGCGACCCCCACCACAGCCCGCCTCCTCCCGTCTCCCCTCGCCCTCCCGCCGCCGCTCACCGCTTGTCCGAGCCCATGGCGCCGCCGAGGATCCGCAGGCACCCGGCACAGCACTATCCGGCACCACACGCCAAACACACCCGCGCAGTCCCTCTCGCTGCCTCGCCACAAAATGGCGCCTAAGGGACCGCCCGTCTTCTACCCAGCAGCCACCTCGCGCTCCGACTGGAAGCTTCCAATCGGGGCGCAGGCGCAGCAGCCGCGTGGCACTCTGGGAAATGTAGTTGGGGGTGCTGCCGCCATTAAGGGCCCTGCGGTCCGGCCTCCCCCACTGGCGGTAGCGGGATGCTCAGAGCCCCGTCCAGCGTGACTCTGGGCCTGCCAGGAGCGGGGCAGCCGCAACTGCTCTGTGAAACAGGTCCCAGTGCCTCGCCACAGTGCATTTCTTCCTCATGTCCAATCCAAAACTGCTGTCAGCTTAAGGCAGTTATCCCTTGTGCTATCACTATGTGCCCCATCCAAAGCTCCTCTCCAGCCGACTGGGAGCCCCTTTAGGCGCCAGAAGGGGCTCTTAAGTTCCCCCTGGAGTCATCTCTTCTCCAGAGTGAAGAACCCCAGCTCCTCCCCACTGTCAATAGCTAAATAATTGTCATGGCCTACCATCCCTTTGGGGAGCACCTGCCTTAGTTAAAAGTGAATAATTTCTGTCCCCAAGGGAGGACGTGGGACTGTACCCCCACCTGCACTGCTTGGGCTCTTATGGCCAAGCCCAGGAGCTGCAAAGCCAACAAGACTTTGGGCCCAGCAATGTTGCCCTCTCCATATTCCCATCACAAAGGGCACCTCTGCCCCATTCCCATGACACCAGCAGCAGTCCCTGCTCCTGCACAACTACTCCTGCCTGGACCTGGACCCTTTGGAGCATGGCAGTGCTGGCAGGAGCAGGCAGAGGCTGCTGAGAACCCTTCAAACCAGATTCAAATGCAGTCAGGTCCTCTTCACTCCCTGACCCTTAGCCCTGAGAGTTTGCTTCAGACCCAAGAAAACATATTTAACACTCAAAATGGTGCCATCTTTATTTTTTTCAAGACAGTTTTGTTAGTCTCAGAGCACGGAGGAGTGGGGCTGGCTGGAGGGCAGAGTGGGGTCAGGGTCACACCTCATCCAGGGACTGCTTGGCAGAGCAGGCAGTACAGACAGACAGTGCAGGTAGTGCAGGCAGACAGGCAGTACAGACAGACAGGCAGGCAGTACAAGCAGACAGACAGGCAGTGCAGGCAGTACAGACAGGCAGGGCAGGAAGACAGGCAGACAGGCAGTACAGACAAACAGGCAGTACAGGCAGTGCAGACAGACAGGCAGGCAGTACAGGCAGTACAGACAAACAGGCAGTACAGACAGTACAGGCAGTGCAAACAGGCAGGGCAGGAAGGCAGACAGGCAGTACAGACAAACAGGCAGTACAGGCAGTGCGGACAGAAAGACAGACAGACAGGCAGTGGNGTACAGACAGACAGGCAGGCAGTACAAGCAGACAGACAGGCAGTGCAGGCAGTACAGACAGGCAGGGCAGGAAGACAGGCAGACAGGCAGTACAGGCAGACAGGCAGTACAAGCAGACAGACAGACAGTACAGGCAGTGCAGGCAGAGAGGCAGTACAGGCAGTGCAGACAAGCAGGGCAGGAAGACAGACAGGCAGACAGGCAGTACAGGCAGACAGGCAGTACAAGCAGACAGACAGTACAGGCAGTACAGACGGTACAGGCAGTGCAGACAGGCAGGGCAGGAAGGCAGACAGGCAGTACAGACAAACAGGCAGTACAGGCAGTGCAGACAGACAGGCAGGCAGTACAGGCAGTACAGACAAACAGGCAGTACAGACAGTACAGGCAGTGCAAACAGGCAGGGCAGGAAGGCAGACAGGCAGTACAGACAAACAGGCAGTACAGGCAGTGCGGACAGAAAGACAGACAGACAGGCAGTGGAGTCCAGCAGCAGGCAGGTCTGTCACAGGGTGCATGCGCTACCCACAGGCGTCACAGCTGTTTCCGCTGTCATCCGTGGCTGCTGCCTAAGGAAAAAGTTTCTCCTCTGGGCAGGCTGCCCGGCCAGGCTGAAGGCTCTCGGCAGCTCCTCGGCAGGCAGCCCTGGGCAGCGGGAGCAGGTAGGACACGGCTGCCGCCTGTACCTCTGTCCCCACCGCTGTCCTCTTCGGCTGGGACTGGCACACAGGGGCTGTCCGAGCCCCCTCCTGCCCAAATCAAAGCATTTCTCTGGTCTTGAGAGCGACTGGGGGGATGACATTTCGTGTCTGGGGGCGTGTCGTTGCATTGTTTCCCCTCTCGACTGTCCCCGGGGACACAGAGCTGGCCGAGCCTCGGGAACACGCTCCTGTGGATCGGGGGTTCCTGGCGAGGGGAGGTGGGGGCACAGCTCCCCTGTGCTCCTCCTCGGCTCTGTGCCACTGGGCTCTTTCCACTTTGGGGTCCCTCAAGGGCTGAAGGGTGCTGGGAGGCTCTTCCACCCACCCTGAACACAGGGACAGGATCGAGACAGTTTGTGGGCAGAGGTCCCATCCCCTCCTCCAGCCCTGCTGTAGGCTGAAGGCGAAGGGAAAGCAAGGCACAGCCCACCGGGCTTTCCCGGAAGGGCAGCGTGGCATCTCTCACCTCTCCCTCTACTGTCTCCAAGGCTTTCTCTGGGGGATTAAGGCTGCGCTGACCCGGCGGCAGCGGGGGGGG
>VYZP01022723.1:291-30758 GCA_013400635.1 Hypocryptadius cinnamomeus
AACTGTTTCCAATGACAGATTTATCCTCATTGTCTCTGGAGATGCCTAACTCTTTGTGGAATAGAAAACGACTTGGACTAGATTTAGACTAGATACCTAATGTTAATGGCTACAGGTTAAACAAAAATATTCCACCTATAGATTAGTTTATTAAAATGTGACTTCATTTATTTAAATTAAATTAATTTCCAGATATTTCAGTTACTTAGTTGTTCAATAGGTCCTACATAGCTTCAGTTTTTGCAGATATGTGATTACACAATAGTCACTCAAAATATACAATTAGTCACTCAAAATATAGCACTTTCTTTCTCTCACTTTCCAACAGTAACTAATGAAGGACATTATGCAGGCAGAAAATTCTAGAAAGGAGAATACATCAAGACATCTTCTAAAAGAGGGTTCCTGAGTTTAGAAACCTTTTCAGGTCGTTATTACATTATAAATGGTTCCTTAAAAACATGAGTTCCTGTGTGGCATTCTCAAAGCCACAGATTAAATCCTATAAAACTGTGAGAACATTTGTAGAAATTAAAATTAACTAAGAAAAGCAAGCGTATGAGTTCTATTGGCTTTGATTTATATATTTAAAAATTCATTATGGTTATTTTCAATCTTTTACCACATTGAGTTTGATTTTACAAAATAGACCAAGATAATTAGCTGAAATATTATGCACTGTAACTAACAAAATTTGTGTAACCACTTCCATGCTCTATTGTCTGTTTGGGCATTTAAGAAGTGGACAGTGTAACCCACTGTCTTTCTCCTTTCTGAATTTTTCCCAAATTAATTTTGTTGAGGACCCTCTAAGCAATTGCCTACAAAGCAGACAAAATATAACGTTATGACTAGCAGTACTTACATAATGTGGCATTGAATAGACATATGATATATTGAAAGTTGAGCTTGTATTCACTTTGTGGAGGGCAAAATTTGTATTCACAGCAAACACTTACTTAAATTTATGTTCCAGAGCATTTACCAGGGCACATTCAGCTTAATTCGACCTGGTTTTAGCTGCAGCAACTTTGAACTATCTCCATAATAGTTCAATCTAGCCTGTTATTTTGAATAAATGTTTCATTCTGGGTTGCACCATTATAAAATGATTCCAAATACAAATGGGACTTTTAATACTCTCTGGTTTTTTTCTTCTTTTCTTTTTGAATCTATTAAGACTTTATAGATTTACTGTAACAGTCATTGCTTCCAGCACTTATTTGCTTCAGCACATTGCTTCAGCTTTATTTGGCTACATGTGTTCGACATATACCAATGTTGAATACAGCTGTCTGTAAGGCCCAGCTTAAGTGGGAAGCTGCGGTTCAGATGGAAGATCCACTACATATTTACTTATCTGTGTTTAGTGAAACAGCTGCCAGAAATGTGTTTTATAGAGAGCTAGAAGAGAATTCAACAATTAAAATCAGTCACCAAGCCAGCTCAGATGGGAGTTTCCACTGGGCATTTCCCTCACTTGAACATGTACTACTCAATAGTAGATTTCCTTCTTGTTTGCTGTCTGCTTTTGGCATACGCTGTATTAAAATTAGCTGCACTTCACAGGATCCAGCCAGGCTCGTGGGATAAAGAGACGAGCACAGGTTTGAGAAACCTTTTGTCTGGTTAAGGAACTGGGTGTCTCAGAATCTGTGGTGTGAAATGGACAGTTTCTGGGTTGACTGCCCACTGGGAAGTAATTTAGAGGAAAACCATAGTGCCTAATCACTAATGATGTGGCAATTTCTACTAATACCCGAAGATAAAAAACAAGTTCTTCCCTTATTCAAACAAAACTACTTTTGCTAAGACACAGCTTTTCCTGTTACTTATTTAAAGTTCTTTTCTTGATCCTTGTCAATCAGATGGAGAGAGACCTGGCCTGGAATGGCACTTAGAAATACCAGCAAAATGACTGAAAATGCAAGACATCCTATTATTTTGAATACTTTGACATAGGACTAACTTAGAGTTGCCTTTCAGCCTTGTTCCACATTGCTCGTGAGCAGGGTGTCAGTTAGCTAAACTGGGTTTTGCTTATCTGGAGAGAAACTTGAGCAAGAGCACAACTGACATACGTGATTTTGTATTACATATACCCTCTAATGTATTTATTTTCATGGGAAGCCATGTAAGCCAGAGAATCAAATGCAAAAATTGTTGCTGTCGGAAGACCATTACAAAAGGAAAAGAAACAAAACAGAAAGTATCACATAAACCAGGAAGTTATCTAAAATACTTAGATGATGCCATCTCAGAAATTAGTACAGAAGATTAAAGTACTCTCTTTACACTACATCATTACATCAGAAGAATATTCAAGAGGTCAGAAAGCAGTAACTTCATTCATTACTATGAAAGAGCCCTAAACATCAGTGATGTATGTAAAAAACTAAAATAGTCAAGCATTAACTCAACATTTAATGGAGATTTAGAGTATCTTGTTAAGAGAAATTTGACTATGCCAGTATAATACAGATAAGCAGATTCACGGAGACAAAAGTCATCCAGAATCTTAGATACACACAGGCTACCATCTAAACCTTGGAGTTAAGATCTACAGATTCCACAAACCTGACATTCAGCTGGAATATCTGGGCTCACTCTTGCCCTTTACTGGCAACTCTACACTGTGGTGTAAAGATACAGAGGGACATTCACAGGTCTTTATAGTACAATGAAATTCACTCTTATATCAGGTAATAATAATTCCTGATATATAATGCATTCCCAAATCTGCATTTTTCCCATAAAAAATATTATCTCCAGGTTTTAAAATGAGCTACAAAATATGTGTACAGTACACTGCAGAGTTTACAGTAGAATGCACCTAGGGGCACATTCTGCTTTTGATGATGCATGTAATTACTGTAACATAATGATAATATGAGTTACATGCTTATTTTAAACCAAGTCCTTCTGCTGACATCAGTACAAGCTTAATCACACCCTCAGTAGGAAAAGAAGAGTAGTGATTTAAAAAGCAAAGTTCCAATAGTGTTCTATTACACCAAAACACGAATGTTGCTAGTATGTCTTACTGAGCTGCTTCACATTATTAACATCATTTTGCAAATCTGCATGCTCCTCCTGTGTAATTAGGAAGAATTTCTTCTTGTGGTTCACCAGTCAGTTTGGCACAGACTTCATCCCTTGCTTTCATATGCTGCTCCAGATCTTTTTCAGTCTGTTTGTAGATCACTTCTTTCACATTAATATCTTCATTAGCATCAAATATATCCTTTTAAAGATGTACCTGATCAAACTCAATGCCATGAGTTATGAAGTGGTCAATGACCTCAGGCTGTAGTGTCCTTCAGGGCAACTCTACCTGCCCCAGCCTGGAGGTATCCCATGTGCTGCAGATGGTTATCTATTCCAACAAGCTCCTCCACGGGTTTGGGGGACAGTCTGCTTCACCATGGTCTTCTCATTGGGCCATAGGTGGATATCTGTTCCAACATGATCTTCTCCATGACTTGCAGGGGAATCTCTGCTCCATCGCCTAGGGCACTTCCTCCCTCTCCTTCTTCACTGACCTTGGAATCTGAAGAGTTGTTTCACCCATTATCTCACTCCTCTCTCACAGCTGCTGCACATAATTTCTTACCCTTTCTTAAATACCTTGTCACGTAGGTGTTGCCAGCGTTGCTGATGGGCTCAGTCTTGGGCACCAGTGGTCTATTTTGCTGTTGGAACTGGTTCTGTCTGACATAGGGTACACTCCTGGTCTCACAGAACTCAACCCTATAGGACCTATAGGGTCCTATATCTTCCCTGGCTAAAAAAAACTAATCACTTAAATCCTATGCCGGGATATTAAATGTTTGTTTTCAGTTTTAAAGGACTGATAAAAGATGTTTCGGCTGTAAACTGGGCTGCCAACATTGACAATTCCCAGTAAAAGACTTTCTCTGAGTTTAGAACTCAATGAAACATTTAAAGTCTGGACCATAATTTTCCTATCCAAGGGATCTATAATGCTAAACATTGCTTTCTACACATCACACAAAATGTTTCTTAGAATTCCAAAACCAAAGAAAAATAAAATGTAATATATGAGCAAAATTTTCCAGTTCCTTTCTCTTTTTATCTGCTTGAGAGAATCCTTTAGCTCCTTAGTGAAGCAAGTCCTTGCTATATTAGGATGATCCATACTTGAAGAAGGTACACCTTCTACTGCCCCTATGAACAGCCATTTTATCCAGCCAAAGTGCAAGACTTGGAAAAACATGGGTCATGTGTTATTTTCAACACTAAACAAGTGAATAACTCTAGCCTTGTGATGCTCTTGGTCCCCCAGTTCCATGCTTGGAGCATCCTACCCCCCTAAGAGGTGATGTAGCAGACTGAAGTCCAGAACTGATGGTGTGGAAAACATCTAATATCTGTAAAGGAGATAAGAAAAAACAGGTAAGAAAAAACAGGGCAAGGAATATATTCACAGAGGCAACAATAATGGTAAGCAGGAATAGTGGATGGAGACAAGGGAAACTGAATTACAGTGGGTTGATTGAGTCTTAAACTGTAGCAAAAAACCAACCTAATCATGGCTTGGTGAGAATTGATCTTTAAGGGTGGGTGAGAACAATTTTGAGTGGCAAGAAAGCACTGGGTGAGATGAGGAAGTGAAGAGACAGAAAACAGAGCTTACGGGACAGGTAAAACAGATGTAGGAAATAGGAGCAGGGTCCTGATCTATTGCAGAGTTTTTTCAGAAAATCATACTGATGTTTTACAACACAAATACCATGACATCAGGATAAATGGTATCTCCTGTCAGGAGTCAAAGTGACTAAAGGACAAAAAATAAAGTCTGTGATCTCTAGTTCACCCTGAAACTGTGGAAGTTACTCTCTTCAACTTTTTTCATAAAACCTGATAAAAGGGGTTTTTTTTACACTTCAAAAATTCATAATTTTTCTTAGCTTGAATTTATGTATTATCAGCCCCTTTAGCCCTCTCAGGCCTGCAAGGAGATAATATTCACATATATATCCTTAAAAAATGGTGCCATATGCCTGGTGCTGTTCTCTGATAAACGATTTTCCTCTAGTGCTCACTCTAAAGGTATCCTATGTATTCTAAAGATTGAGCTGATTTTGTTTTATGATGCTCCTAATACCTTGTTCATAATACCTTCTACAGCTTCTTCTAAGAAAACACAGGTTAAGGAAGGTGTCTCCAGACATGTCAATCACTTCAGTATGTCGAGTACTTATAACCAGTTCTTATAAACAGCACTGTATTACTAAAGAGTAATCTTTTTCCTTCTTTCTCTCACTCACAAATGTACACACAGAGTGTTATTTCCAGTAATTGCTTCACAGGCATCTGCTATAAATCATAAATGATGATAAAATAATTACAGAAATGCGGCAAGAGATTACCCTTGACATTTCATCTCCTCTTCACACTTCATGAAGCTGTAATACATCCAGCTTGAGAAGCATTCCCACTCTGATTTTTATGTGTAACAACACGAGAGCTTCAGACTGACTGCTGGGCCTTTAATGGCAGCACTGAATACACAGGCAGACAGACTGGCAGATGTGCATGAAAACAAAACATACAGAAACACTTCCTTTTTTTCTAAATGCTTAGAAAAATTATTCCAACAAATGGTCAGGGGAAAAAAAAAGACAGTTAATATCAGAGAGTGCCCCTTCCATACCAGTGGAGATCATGGGTCAGATTGCAACTGAACTGTTCAGAGGGTTGTGAGATGGATGTGAAAGGAATAATAATATGAAACCACAAGTGTTCCACCTGGGATTCACCACATCAGAAAGGGTATTTCTTCCTGTGTCCTTGTTCTCCTACCACCACCTTCCCAACCTTGAAACATCTAAACAGTCTCTACAAACTTTCTTTCATTAATGTATCTTAAGCAGCTGTGGCACTCTGATGCTATCAACCTGTATACAATAAATACTTTTTTGAAGGATATGGACCTGCAACAGTTCCAGTAGAGAAAGCTATCTTCAAAACAGACCCTGACCTGAGTGCTCCCTAGATGAATAGTCTTTATGTATTGAGACATGCACCTTCCCTTTCTGAAGGAACTGGAGGCAGATAACATTTTAGTATGTAGGCAAAACTGACACATAGATATGCAAACAAAGTCAATTTACAGCAGTAAGTAAAAGTCATACCATGCCTGATTCAAAGCAGTACAATCAATGCCTATCTGGAGGAGGCTCCACTCTCTGAATCATCCTGGACAGTGCCTATTCACAGGCACTGTAGGAGCAAATACACTTGACAGGAGGAGGATGCCATTTTTACTGTGCCAAACTCTGCTCATGCGTGATAAAAGCAGAGGGAAAGCCTGTATGAGATGGAAAAGATTCAGTCAAATGTGACATTTACTCCTCACTTGCTGAAAGCTGAGGCTGTGTCCTTCAAAGGCTGTTGTCATTAAATATCTATGGCTTTTTCACAAGTGCTGTCACTAGTATCAGTTCCCGACTTTATCATATTTTTCGTCACCTCAGTGTGAGATACTGGTGCATTGCTGTGTCCTACTCAAAAGCCTATCAAGTTAAGATGAAAAAAATTACCCAAGGTTGTGCCAGGCGAAAGTTAGGCTGGACATAAGGAAAAAATTCTTCACTGTGAGGGTTGTCAAGGACTGGAGCAGGCTGCCCAGGCAAGTGGTCATGCCACCAACCCTGGAGGTATTTAAAAGATATGTATACATGGGACTTAGCAATATAGTTTATTTATAAACTTGGTAGCATTAGGTTTATGACTGGACTTGATGATTTTAGAGGTCTTTTCCAACCTAAATGGTTATTTGATCCTTTTATCATTGTTTACCCATCTGCATGTACTGCTTCCCAGAAAAATAGCTTAGATGTTTGGGGTGGCTTGATACACCAGGCTCCCCACTTGGGGGTAAGCATGTGGAACAGGTAAGGCAGTGATCCTGTGCTGGAAAATAAAGAACCATATAGAAAAGGGAAGAAAGAAATTCCATGGTGCTATCTGCATAAGCTTTCTCTGCATGGTTACAGCTCATGTTTCAGAGGAAGGCATACTTGACCTTATACAGCTCCCACTGCATCCTCCCTGCTAGGGCAAATCCAGCTTGATTCCAGACCTCATTCCCACACCTTTCCCTACCAGGGTTACTTTTTCAGGCATTTTCTAAGTATTGATCTCAGTATTTTTTTCCCCTTTGAATCACAACTACTTTGATTTTTTTCCTTTTTTGTTTTCTTTGATGTATATACGTAAAAAGAAAAGCTTCAGTGTCACACTGATATAAACAATAGAAGAATTTAGATAAACTGGCACCTACATATTGTTACTGGCTATAAACCCAGCAGTGGGATGAAAGTTATTGCCACAGAAACTGAAAATGTAAAAGACAGGATTAGAAGATGAAGCTTAATAGCACTGGAACCTGTTGAACATTCCTTTTCATTCTGAATATGTATGTTATACACTCACAAAAGCATACATCAACAGGAGTGGGTAAGGCTAAGAATGAATCTAAGATTCATTGTAAGAACTAAAGATTAATGTATGCACAATCTACAGGTAGAAAGGGAATATTTAATTTTTTCTACATTGGTTTTTTTTTCTTACCTATAACTGTATTCATCTAATATTCAGCCTTATGTCTCTTTTCAAACATGCAACTTGCAGCTTTCTGCCTTCTGCCAAAAGCATCAAACACAGGCAGCCTATGTGCAAAACCTTTAGAGGAAAGGAATAAAAAAACACCTCTCTATATATAAATCTTCCCTTTTAATTATGCAAATACAAATGCACGGTAGAAATGCATCAAATGTAGTACTTTATTACTGTCATTTAAAAGCTCAGTGTCTTTTAAAATAACTCATTGTGACTAAGCTTTGCTGGCCTTTTAACCAAGCAGAAAATGTTCAAGTCAGAGAAGCTGGGGTAAATTCAGCCACAAAACGTGCTTAAGTTGGAAAAACTAATCACTGCATACATATTTTGTTGCCATGCAACACCTCAGGAAAGCAAGGCTGCAATCAAGGTTCAAACGCTGTTGCTGGCAGTGGTGCTGAGAAAAGCACGGCAGCCCGGGACGGCCCTGCAGCGTCGCAGGCAGCGCGCTCGTGCTTGACGCTCTCCTCACTCACAACGTGGGCATCAGCGCGTGGATTAGGGTTTGGGGATAACACTTCTAAAACACAAGCAATCAACTGTGGGCAATGTACCAAATGTTGCAAAGATAACTCTAATGCAGCTTCTCCCACCAGCTGAAGACAGTGGCTTTTTACATAGTCTTTCTGTAATTTCCAGTATAATCTTTTCAGCAGAATAAAATAAATCCTCACTCAAAATACTCCTTAATTTCTACTGCTGAGACTAGTCACTGGCAGACCACAATAAGGGGCTCACCACAAGTTTTAAATCTCAATAGTTTTGAAACAAACCTCTCCAATATGAGATTAATATGACCAGATACTATTCCTGCTACATCTGACAACAGGAAAATAAGTTCTTTTTTTCCTGACAGGCCAGGCAAATGTGGAGATAGCACAAAGACATGAATTATTGGTGAAGAAAATGGGAAGAATTAGGGATCTAATCCCTTTAGGTTCGACATCCTTTTAGGGGCAGAATATAGAAGAGTTTTCAAGATAGAAAGAAGATAATGGAGCACTCTAGTTCAGTGTCTACACAATTCCCTTTGCTGGTCAGTGTCCAGAAGCTTTGAATTAACTGGCTAAGGACCAAGCACTGAAGACTACTCAACTTGCTCTGTTTGAACTTCTTTTGGCCACTATCTTTTACTTTCTTTGGCTGTAACAATAATTTTTGCAAAGCTCAGGGGGTCACCTCTACCTACTGAATTTTATGTGCACTGCTCTCTCCATGCTTTAACATACCTTTTTTAAGAAGAGCAGCAGCAAGTAGTTATTCTGTGCATGCCTCCAACATGTGCATATTTAAGTGCGATGGATACACTGTGGAGGAACATCAATTTGGCCTGTGAGCAGGGCTATAGGACACAGTGTATAGAAGAACAAAACTTGGCATGACCAAACAGGAACCTCAGGATAATGCTGGAAACTCCAGGCTATAAACTACTCAGCAGTTCTTAGGTAAGGAAATAGAGACTAGCAAGTCTGGCCAAGCCAGTTTTAGGTTTCATTGGGCTGCCCCANTAAACTACTCAGCAGTTCTTAGGTAAGGAAAATAGAGACAAGCAGTCTGGCCAAGCCAGTTTTAGGTTTCATTGGGCTGCCCCCAGCTGGCTGCCAGGTGCCCACCAAAACCACCCTATTGCTCCCCTTCTCACCTAGACAGGGGAGAGAAGACAGAATGAAATGCTCATGGGACAAGATCAGGACAGTGAGAGAGAGAGATCGCTCATCCATTACCATCGCAGGCAAAACAGACTTGAGGAAATTAATTTAATTATTTACCAATCAAAATCACAGGAGGGCAATGAGAAACAGAACCAAATCTTAAAACTTCTTACCCCTACCTCTCCCTTGTTCCTTGCCTCAGTTTTACTGTTTCTCTACCTCCTCCCCCCAGACCAGGGGAATGGGGAATACATGTTGTAGTCAGTTTACTACATCACATGACATGTTGTTTCTTCTATTCGTTTCTCCTCACAAGCTGCTCAGAGAAGTGGTGGAATCACCATCATCTGAAGTGTTCAAAAATGTGTGGACATGGCACTTGGAGATGTGGTTTACTGGTGAGCATGGCAGTGCTGGGTTAACCATCTTTTCTTATGCTTATGGTCTTTTGATCCTGTGAACACCAGACAGAAAGGAATATGTGCTGGCCAGATCGTTTGCAATAAATTCAACTGGCATTTAGTCAGATTTTTCACCTTCCACCTTTCCTTTTCCTTCTTCCTCCTTTCTTCTTCTTCCTTCCTTCTTCCTTTACTCTTCTTTCCTTTTTCTTTCTTTTTTCTTCTTTCTTTTTCTGCAACAAATAGATCTGAACATGTTTTTGCTACTTAAATTCATCCCCAGTAAGAATGATCTCGTTGCATAGATGTGCATTTGCTTTTTACCCTTGAAAAGAAATTTGATTGTAAAAGTAAGGATGGCCAAACATGTACTTGGTGATTTCTTGCTATGAAGTGAACTCAGCTGATTAACCACTCCAACTTGCTAACAGCATCTCTTCACATCTTTTTGAGGGAGGGAGATGATTATCCTAGCTTGATTTACAGTATCTCAGAACAAATTAGACCTTCAAATGTATTCTCAAACTCTCCATTAAAATAGTATCTCTCTGCCATTCCTTTTCATTTCTTAAAATTTTCCCACATTGTTTTTTTTCTGTTTCAAAGATTATACCATGTGTCAGGCAGTTTATGTTTGCTTTTAAATGGGATTAGTGTTTGTGCAAACAAGGTGATCTTTAGGCTTCCAGGAGCTTCTGAGGATCAAGCAAGGTTCTCCAAAGTTTTTTAAAGGTCCTGAGAACTGTCACTGCTGTAACCTTGTGTAGCTTCAAGTCATGTGACCATATGCCACTATGAACTCTAGATTAAAAATATAAATCAGCCCTCAGGAGCTTTGTATCTACGTGCTTTACATACTTACAGATACAGAGAAAAAATATCCATAGACTTTCATTTTCAGGGGATTGGCTATTTTCTGCATTTTCCTACCTGGAAGTGATGGATAGACCACATTACAAAAGCCAGTTCTTGTCAGTACTTCTTAGAGCAGAACCATATGTGCTTCAAAGCAGATGACATTTTTTGTAAATGTATTTGGGTTTGTCTAGACATCTGTATCAGAGGAGTTAAAATCAAAAGGGCTAGGATCAAAGAAACACACAAGGGGGTATTAATTGTACTGGATGTAAAGGTTCACTGCTAAGCACTGCTACACACACAGTAAGTGTTTAACACTTTCCTTCCTGGATTAGCATGCAGGTCACTATCAAGGCCATAAAAGAGTAAATTCTAGTCATGTCTTGGTGCACTTTTTCTCTTCAGAGGACTGCAACACAGACATTTAAAATGGTAGGAGATTTTGTAATCTGCCAGCACTGTATGGCTGACTGTTATTTTCAGGTTATATTACACTCATTCCAATGTTACTTTCAAAAACTGCCTCTTGAAACAGATACACGACTCTACCTATCAACTCACTGGAACATATTTTGTCAAACTACACCCTAAGAAAACAATGAGGTTCAACCTAATAGCTTTTGCATGACGTATACTGACCCAAATTCCTCCTTGAATGAGGCATATATATCAATAAATCAGTCGTACATTACAATGGACTATTTACACAATTTCAGAGGGCTGCTAAATAATGAATTTTAAATTACCTCAGTTAAAACTCAGTCATATGAAATGCAACTAAATGTATCTTAAATAATTTTACTTAGACAGATTTCAAATTAATTCAAATTCATTCCAGAAGTGAGGAAGAATGAAGAGTAAAACAGAACCAGGACTGAATTGCTGATCTTATTTTGAAGAGAGATCATCATACAGAAAATCCTGTCACATAGAGAGAAAAGACAATCCTTTAAATTTAAATTGTGGATGATGAAAAGGCTATGAAGCCAGTACAAAATATATGAAATAGCTAAAAAATAATTTTAAAGGGTTGTTAAAAAACCACAAGTCAGTCCTGTTTCAAGAAACCTAAGAAAAATACAGTGAGCATTCCAGCACTCAGATGATTAATATGTTCCACCTATAAACATAATGAAATTGTTTTCAAACAATAACTTTATTAAAGGAATGAAACTCCAAAGGAAAACTCCAACAAATGCAATATAAACAATTTGTGAAATATAAAACCTGAGAGTTTTCCCTTGTACTACTGTAAGACATGATTTTCCTCCCGTGAAGTAGCTTTCACTCAGTTATTAACATTTTTAACTCTCATTGGGGATCAAGGTTTGATTTAGATTGATCCAACCTGTTGTTCTTGTTGTTCCTGAAGGCTGTCTCACTGCTGCAGCTGCTGCCTGTAGCTCACTTGGCTCTCTGTGCAGTGAGTTGCCTCTGCTGATGCTTCTGTGCCATCCTGGCTCTGCCTCACTTGCATCTCCTCCCACCACCTCTGCCTGGTGCTGCTCCTCACTCCCTACATCTCCATCTGATTCCCACATCTTTGCTAACACTTCTGTTTCAGCTCCTAGAAAAAAATGTGTGCAGCCTTGCTAAGGCGAAAGAGTCAGCTCACAGGAAATGCTTCAGCATCTTGTGGCATCTCTGACACCATGGAATGCATTTACATAATGCATTCATACTATTCATACTAGTAAACAGGAACCCTAGGACTATTCATATTCATGTAAATTAGCCAAGATTTCTATATGTTGTTACAAGCCTTATAATTTTTAAAACCTCTTTAACAAAAAAACCCTCTTTATCTTCTCCAGGTCTTCAAGTGTCTAAAGAGCACTGCCTCTTTCAGCTTCTCCCTGCTCTAGAACAGGAGAGAGGTATATGCTCCTTAGAGCTTAGCCATCAAGGATGATGGGCCAAAAATCCCCAAGAAATTGTTTTGATGAGGTTTGAGTGTGCCATTTTGAGATAATTAAGGCTCAATACTAAAAGTGTTGCATGAGGCAAATGAAGCATTGTGGTTCTTTATAGGTCAGAAACATACTAACCCTACCAAGCATGGAGGGTTCTTCTTCAGCAGCATATGGTGCATGGTTTCATATTTTTAATTTTTTTATTTTATTGCAGGTGCTCTCTGGACACTACCCAAACAGTTGTGTTAAAACTGCTGCTGTCAAAAAGGCTGCCTGTATGCCCATTTGAAAGCAGGGAATGGTGTCTCTTTGAAGGACACTTAAGCATGTATGGCTCAGGAGGGCGGGGAGGCACAGTGGCAGAGCCGAGAAGGAGCCAGCAAAAGCTCATCCTCATGGATGCCTAAGAGGAGCTGAGAGTTTACCTGGAACAGGAGGCAAACGAGAAAGCAAGCCCCAAAAGTGACAGAGAGATGTTTTCCCAAACGTTCAAAAAATATTGGATGGAGTATGCACAACCAAAGAAGCTGCTGGAAAGATGTAGGAAAGTAAGACAGGAGGAAGGTACCTGTGTGCCTGCTAGAACGTGAAGATTTCTTTTGAAAAACAGCAGACAACTGATGCTCCTTGCAGCATGCAACATCAGCTTCATTTGTCAAAAACACTACCTCTACCAGTATGCTAAAAATGCTGCCATCCCTCCAGCTGAAAGTGCCCTAGGACAAGGTTGTCCAGATCATCTCAAACCTTGCATTGTCTCAAACTTGGTGATGTTGTGAATTCAATAGCTCTACTGGAACTGCATCTGATTCTCTTCGTGTTCTTTCTTGCAAGTGCTCCAGCAGCATTTTTTCACCCCAATGTATTGTACCTCCCACTTGGCCTGTATCACTGTCAAGAGTACTTACTCCTAAATAATTAATTAATTATCCAGTAATCCATTAATCCATTAATTAATTCACCATTCTTTTGTAAGAGGCCATGTTAAATTGTTGGGAAATGTATTCAAAACCCTTATAAACTTTCTGGCCATTATAAGTTTTTGACTTGTAGAATGAATATAAATTTATATTGGTTTTCATAACACTTCCATCTTATATTTGATTTCCTACATTGAAGTCTGTTGATGCTCAAGAGAAACAAAAAACATTTTGAGTTCAGTTTCCAACCTTCTGTTTGACAAATGAATGTGTATTATGTGATCCTGTGTACAATTATTTCTTTTCTCAACCAGCTACGTTGCCGAGCAGTAATTGAGTGAACTTCTTTTCATGCATTTAAATAGATCTTGATGCTGTTGCAATTTATGCTTCTTTTCAATGTTTCATCATCCAGAACTATCATACATATCACAGTGAGGAATTCAAGAATGACATGACAATGTAAACCAATATGATCTATCACCGGGAACTTTCACTTCCTTGCAGTTGTGATTTCATTTCTTACTGATAAATGGCATCTTCATAATCTAATATTGAAACTGTAGTTATAGCTGTGACATTACCTGTTCTGCGGCATTCAGGGTAGGATGAACCATGGCACAAGGCAGGAAAACAAGTTTTATAATTTTACCTTATGTAATATTTGCATTATCAGCATTTTAATTGAAAATTCCTCCAGAATGAGCTTCTACATATTTTAATGGAAATTCAAGTAAACTATGTAAATTTCAAAGAAGCAAATTCTCACCTTCCTGACTTATAAAATTTTACTTAACCAAATTTCAGCCTTCTGAGAAACAGCATTGTTGTTTGTCTAGTAAGGGCCCTGGCATTTTTAGAGCCTCTAGTAGAACTTCTTCTTAGAACTGTTCACGTATTTAAGAATTTTACTTTGCTGTTGGAAGCTAACAATCTACTTTATATCGTCTCCTCCTGTAAATAAAATAACACAAAGTGGCATTTCAGTTAAGAGTCTTTTATTAATAGTGAAGGCTTGTAATTTATTATCATGCTCACAAAAGAACATCACATGTCCAACACAGGCATGAAACCAATTAACTCATAGACATATTTAGACATTACATATTTAGAATATGTATATACTAAATCTTTTATGGAGTCATTGAGACCTCTTTATGAATGAAGACACCACACAAGACAGATGACAATATTACTATCAGATTTTTATGCTTACTAACACTAATTTAAATTATAGAAAAATAATAAATTTTATAGTAGGATATTGGCCAATCATCATTGCAGCTAAAATCATGCCCATATATATCAACACAAATTCAGTCATAGTCCTATTATTTTAGAAAGATATTTCCTATTCTATTTGATATCATTATTATAGCTGAGCATCCAGTGGAATGTGACATGAACTGGTGCCACCCCTTCCTATACCTTGGGAGAAATTCATTTGGTGTGATCACCTGAATAGATTTGATCCAACTGACTGAGAAATAAAGGTATTTAAAAAAATAATTTGCTGACATAGAACCTTTTTGGAGAAACAATGATAGATTATGTTTGGATAAACAGAAGAATACCAGATGAAGTTCTCATCTAGCTTTAGTCATGGAATCAGAATGGTTTGGGTTGAAAGAGACCGTAAAGGTCATCTAATTCCTATGTAGGTCATCTATGACTGCCATGGACAGGGATGCCACTCACTAGACCAGATTACTCAGGGCTCCAGCCAACCTGGTCTCGAACACTTCCAGAAATGTGACATCCACAACCTTTGTAGAAAACCTGTTCAGTGTTTCACCACCCTGTGATTGTTGAGGAATACACAAGGTCCAGGTATCTCAGTTTGCAAGCTACAGTGCAAGATGCAGATTGAGGAGATTGAGCTCTGGGTGGGAGCCCAAGACAGCCTAACAAAGGGCACAAGGACCGGTGGCCCAGCCAGGTGAATGGACACCAGGAGACACAGCAGGAGTCGAGGGCTTGGAGGGAGAGTGAGACTTGTGCCTGCTTGGACCGTGAGGGTGTAAAAGCCATGGGGTTCCTCTGTTGGGGTCCCTCCTCAGCAGCAGCAGCTGGAGCTGTTTCTGCATCACTGCACTGTGAATAAATGGCTTTATGGAATGACACACCTGAGACTCTGCAATGGGAACCTGGGGGTGGAAGCGGTGAGGAAGCCTGGTCTGCCTGGCTTGGAGTGGGGTGTGCAGGGAGCCAAGGGCTCCCCTCGGGCACTGGAGCTGCTGCCAAGGGGCTCCAGTCCCAGCAGTGAAAATCTCCGGCCTTGGGAGTGTGACTGCCAGAGAGGCTCCAGAATGGTCACACTGGGAAGTTTCCTTAACACCGAATAAAGCATTTCTTCCTAACATCTAATATAAACCTGCCTTCTTTCAGTTTAAAAATTCCCCCTTGTCCTGTCACTCTCTGCTCATATAAAAAGTCACTCTTCCTCTTTTTAATAAGCCCTCTTAAAGTACTGGAAGGCCACACTGAAGTCTCCCCAGAGCCTTCTCTTCTTGAGGCTGAATTACCCCAGCTCTCATCCTATATTCATAGGAAAGGTTCTCCGGTCCTCTGAATATTTTTGTGGCCCCAGTCCTTTGGAGCTACACCAGCTTACACTGTGGTAGGATAGAATGCTGCTTTCAGTCTCTTCCACTGATGAGCTGGACCTCAGTGAATGTTCAGGCCTTTGTGCACTGTAGAAGGATGTCAACAGAGAATTAATTGTAGAATACATTGCTTCTTCACAACAGCCCAGAGAAAATGGGACAGCCTGGTAGAGGTGGGTAAACCATGGCTTCACATCCCCGGAGAAGGAATTGAACCAGCAAGTTCTCAGTGCACACAGAAGCACTCTTACCTTTTATAAAAATGAGAACATTCTCACCCCAGCAGTCCCTTTCTTCCAAAATGAAAACACTTAGCAAGTAAGGGTTGATTTAAACATAGTGTGGAACAATCTAAATAATGTTTCTCAGAACATTTTAATTTTGTTAAATGCTATATCACATGCAATCTCCTTAGTGAAATCTACCTGAATGATCATTTTAACATATTTTTTTCTTGTATACCAAATAGTATAACACCCAAAGACACTATTATAGGAAGAATTATGTGGGACATCCTGTTGTACTGTGGAATGCAGAGTGTAGAGTTTTTCTTCTGCAAGTTGCTGTTCATGTAAAGTTCAATTTATTAAAATTACTTCAGTTTTCAGAGGAAACAGTAGAGACTCTTTCCTTTCAACTACAGTTTTTCATATTCACTGGCCAAGATTCTTGCATAAAGGAACCCCAGTGATTTAACACTAGAGTGTTTAATAGTCATGGGAACTTTTACACTCTGTTGAAATGTTGACTTTAAGCATAGCTTTCTAACTTTTTAAACTATCAATACACTTCAAATTAACTAGCAGGAATTAAGAATAGTTTTAGTCTTGATTTGTCCAGCTCAGACTTTCCCACAAAGGTTGGTAAATGCATTTAATTACTGAATGGCATGGTTATGGCTCTTTCTGTTCTCCCAAAATGAGTAACTGTCTAGTGCTTTGCACCAATAGAGACTCAAGACCATAAAAATAATCTGAAATTTTATCAGTTCCACAGATATGACACTTAAGAAGATAACACCACCTCCATCTAGCCTCATCCTTTCAGTAAGCATTAAAATTATTAAATTGTGCTTTACCATATATAATATTTTAAATACTTTCTTTTTTTTTATTCAGCCTGTAATGTAATTAATGGGTCCCTAAGCAATGAATGAAAATGTACTGCTTCTGCTGCACTCACTGAAGCTGAAGGAATTAACTCCATTTTTCTGCTCATCCCTAATTAAGTAATGTGCTAAAATACTACATTCCCATTAAAGAAAATGTATTATACTGTATTTATGGCAGAAGCACTTTCAACATGGTTCTATTTAATGAATGCACATTCATTGTCTTGATGAAGATCCCTGGATTTGGACTCAAAAGATTGGCTTGGCATTCATTATGTTCTGCATTCATTAGAGGGGGAAAGCAATCGTGAAACTAACAAGATTGTTTGTGGGTAGAAAATTCTCATTGTGAACAGCCCTAGGCAGAAAATGGTTGTATTTATCACACAGAACAATGGTGCATATTCTAGGTAGAAACTGTGGTCTAGATGATCATGCAATACATGCAGAGATTGTTTCTCCCAGAAATTGTGAAGGCAAAGGATAAAATTACGTGGAATTCAGTCTCAAGTTCTGGGTGAATTTTTAAGAGATTGCATCTAAATAAGTAGCTTCAACAAGTTGGGTTAAATTTTCAAAGGTTTTTTTGAGTTTTTGTTGTTGTTTGTTTGGGGATTTTTGTTTGTTTGTTTGTATATATCCATTTTATTTCCCTAGCCATTCACTTAAATCTTACACACATTTTGAGTACCTTTTTCTTATAAAAGCCAAAAGCAATGCAGTAAAAATGTCAAGAATATTTCAAGTGTGAGCTTGATTCTTTCTTGTTTGACTTCTCACAGAGATGTGAAAAGTTCAGTTTCAACTAACTTTTTGCAGGAAAGAGGGGTTTAGGGAAGTAGAACAGACAGTGAAGGGGAAAGTGAAGGAAGAAAACAAAGTAGCAAAAATGCATGTATAATATCTTTTTCAGAGAGAGAGAGAAAAAGAGAGAGTGTGTGGTCTGTGAAAGGATTTAATTTGACCTTACAAGATAATAAGAAAAACATGCTTTACACAGGTGAACGGGTTGATAACATGATTTCTCTATGAGTTTAATGAGTGTCATGAAAGTCATGCTTTATAAGAAGGAAATGGTGTAAACCATGCATTACTAATGAAGGTGTTACTTTAGACAGAGCACCATGAATTTTATAGTACATGGATTCATATGGGTTTTGATTCTATAAAAGTTTTATATATGTACTTATCTACAGTTATCTACATATGTGCTCTTGTGGTTCATTGAAATAATGTCTTTATTCACTGTAAAAAGAAATGATTGGTTCATTGAAATAATGTGGTTCATTGAAATAATGGCTTTATTCACTGTAAAAAAATTTAGAACACATGTAAATATTTGCTACACGAGAGCTTTTAAATACACAAAAAAAGTAGATATAAGTTTCAACCTGCTTGATTAAAATGTAACAATAAAAACTAAAACATGCAAAAAAGGCACAAAAAAAGGCAAAGAAAAACCTCCAGTTTCACTAACAAAGCTATTGATATTCCCTCCTTACTGCATGTTTAAACAATTTTGGTCAAGTTTTGCACAGTATCACAGAACTACTCTAGAGATAATGTAATTCAGAATATCAATGCTGGCAATTAGCATGTACTGAATGGCTAAAAATTAAGTCAAACTGCATATTTTTCTTATTCAGAAGGAACGTACAGTAAAGGTTTGATAACACCACAGAAGGGTACTGTTTAAATACTTCCAACTTCCTTCAGTGCCCATAATTGTCATCTCTAATTCTTTATTATGTTTCTATATGATGACATAGAACAATAAATATAAATGTGCTATCTGAAAAATCAGCTGTGGTTCTTTCATTAGTTTATGAGCACTATATTAAAAGAGAATAAAATCAAGTAGAAACAAAAAGAATCCTATCCACTCCATGGTTCCAAAGACAATGAAGCATTTTTAAACTAAAAGTTTAAAAAAGGGGGGAAAAGCTTTCTAAAATTTGCAACCTTTTATCAAGCACCATAAAAATTAATAAGGTTTCTCCATAATTTTCTTTTTCATTTATATCAATTTCCTGAACAAACATATGTTCACTGGAGTTTATTGAAGTTTTTTGTGTGATATTATTTTAAAGCTCCAGAATATTTCCCAACAATCAATGATGTTTCCAAATATAATTCCAGGTGTGTCTCAAGAAGTTTAAATGTGTATATCCCTGTTTTCATCACATTTAGTACACTCTTAACACGTCTAGAAATCTTTCTGAAGCAGATAAGGAACATATTTTCCACTTATTATAATGGACACTGTTCCTGAGTCCTTCAAGAGACTTTGAAAATCTAAACCTTTCTAGCTGATGTTTTATCTTCTGGAAAGTGTTTATTGCTGAAGAATTCTAGTGAATAACTGATGTGTTAGTACATTAAAAAAATGTTTGAGAAATATCAATACACAGCAATTTTCCTCTTCAAAGATTAAATCCAAAATATCTTTAAAAACTTCAAGAATCATTTTGATTGCTTGTGGTTTGCTGCCTTTGAAGTGACAGCTGATTCAATTCTTGACAGACTAGAATGAGAATTATAGCTGGTGTGTACCATGTCTTTATATCTAAAGAATAAAATTTTTATCTCAAATATGCATTTTAATATGTAGAGTGCTGTGTAAATAATGTTCTGTTTGGATCTTTGGGGCTGATCACAGGCTGTGATTATCTGTGGGTTTTGCCACCAGCAAAGGTGGATTCTCATCCTAAATGATGAATTTTTCCCTTCAATGAACTACTGACAGAACTGCATTCTCCAAACACTTATTCCCAAAATATCTGGATTATGAAGCAACTCTAGCAATGCAGATAGGAAAATCTTGGCTATGGTACATCCATTTCAGACTTGGTGCAAAATGCCTTATTGCAGTACCAGCCTGGGATGCTGTAGTTACGCTATTAGCAATAAATATCTACCTGTGTTGGTAAGAGAACTGTGAGCCAAACACTGCAATCCTTACTCAAGTTCAAAACACTGAACATATGAAAACATTAGTATTACTGAACACACTGGAAAGTTTTTAAATTGTCATACACTTCTTTGAAAGAAATGTAGTAAAATAGTTACAAATTGTCTTTAGCTGATGGAGAAAGAGAGTGATCAACCATAGTATTATTAGTTCAGCCAAATCTTTGAGACTCAAAATTACAGATCACAGCAAAAAAAAATTGTAATATTTCTTGCTTTTCAGGATTTCTTGAAATATTCTCATTTAAAATACAGAAGAGGCATTTTTACACATATTTAACTGAAAGGAAACTTTATTCTAAATTGCCTTTAAAAATTATTTGAAAATATATGTAGTCTATATTTTCTCTTTAATGGAACAGCTCATTTTGGAAATAAATTAAATACATGTTTACACCAATATATTACACTATATTGTTTAAGGAGTGATTCTTGCTACTTATTGTAAAAACATTGATTCTCAGTTAAACAATTTTTGCCCTTTCCCATTCAATATAGCATTGTATAACTATTGCAAACCTTGTAGATCTTTCAAAGAATTCTGTCATAAGAATTTTTTGTGGCATCTTTCAAAAACAGAGTTTTGGTAAGCAAATCTTAAACCTACCAAAGTAAACCAAAAATTTACCGAAGTAAATGCAATTTTTGCAATTTTTTTCATTACATTCTGGCAACCTGAGGAAGCAGAGACACTTCTGTCACCCCAAAGGGAAATTTACTTTCCCCAGAATTATCCTTTATCCTGACCAGGCCCATCAGCTCTCACAACTTGACACAATCTCCTCACAAAAGGGTTAGGTATTGTCAAGGAGGGGAAATTTCTCCTCAGGGTAGCTAAAAATCTAGCAATAACTTTGATCTGTTTCACTGAGGAGGAAGCTTGGACTCTATGGCAAGTACAAATGCCCTTATTTCCTTGAACAGGGCTATTCCTGTAAGGCAGGGTGATATCTACATGTCATGCATTTTGTTCACAGAAGGGGAAAATTAATTCTTTGAAGAGAAGAGACAAAGATTTTGTGCACAAAGTGCTGTAAACAAATGTCCATGCCCTCAAATTTAGTAGCCCTGACATGATTTGGAACTGACTGAAGTCAATTGAGATGTTTAGTCTGCAGCTGTTGGGAATATAAGCAGGATCATGCATGATTGCAAAAGTGTTTCAACTGACATCCATTAAAGATGGAATATGTTACCACAACCCACAAGCCCACAGCAGGATTTCAGGTGTTTAAAAACTTCTTGCTTCATCAGAGCAGCACGTACTACGAATACTTACTAGCTAAAACATCAGCTGTAGGATTAAAATTGCATGTTAAAGACTCTGTTTCCACATGCAGTCTTACCTGTGTCAGTGAATTTTTAATGAATAATTAAATGGAGGAATAAATTATTGGTTTTCCATCCAAAACAATTCTGTAATTGAATTTGAAGTGGAACAAAATTATTTTATTTGCATATTTAATTAGAATTTAGTAAGGGTATGTTGGAATAATTATTATTATAATTTCTTTTCTTCAAAATATCAGCTTTTTCATTAGAACTTCATGGCCTTGAACTTAAAGCAACGAGAAAAGGGGTTTACTTGTGTTTGGTGCTCAGTTTCTTCATTCTTTTTGCTAATTCAGGACAAATTCATTTTGACAGCTGGTCACACACAAAACAACACTTGTAGTACTGAGCAAATGATGTGAAGAGCCATGAAATATGCATTGACTTAGGCACTGTCTGAGCGAAGACCTTTCCAAAACAATACACAAATGTCTTGAAAAAATTTTATTTAAACTTTAAAAAAAAAATACACAATAAATGTCAAATTTTAATTGCTGTGGATACGTAGGAGCACTAATTTATATGCAGAGAGGAATCTAGAAGGTTTGAGAAAAATTGTGTATAATTAAGATTATAATTAAAATCTTTTCCAAAAGGATTTTTACAGTTTACTCAAAGATATGTAAACATATCATAGGCTTTTCTATTAAAAAGAGTGGAACATAAGGAATGTCTCTGTTTCTTGCTTGTTAAGACATAGAGAATCTAAAAATGTTGCATGTTAAAAGAGGCACTTACCAGACTCAAAGAGGTTCTATTTCCCTGAGCATGCCAATCACCAAGTCTATCTGTCAAAAGCTTCACTGAGAGACTATAATTTCACCTTTATGCCTCAAAGAACTTCTTTAAATGGTATCTCTATCCATTTTCTGGACAGACTGAATACGTAAAATTATCATACTGCATTGATTTAATTAATATTTAAATTTTTTTCATGAAACCCCAAAACATTACTTAAATCTTGCAGAACAATTGTATTGCTGGAGTGGGAAGGAGGGCGGCATCATACCAAAGTACCTGCTTCTCAAAATTATTTTAATATTTAATTCAGTTAAACTACAACATTTTTTGTTTATACAGACACTTTCTGCCTGAAATTTGTTTAGTAATACATGGGATATTGCCTTGTGGTGGGTTGTCCTTGACTGGATGCCAGGTACCCACCAAAACTGTTTTATCACTCTCCTCATCAGCTGGATAAGGGAGAGAAAATATAAAAAGTTCATGAGCTGAGATAAAGTCTGGGAGACATCACCCAGTTACCATCACATCTTTGCAAAACAGACTCAACTTGGCGAACTAATTGAATTTATTTCCAAGCAAAATTACAGCAGGATAATTAGAAGTAAAACAAACCTTAAAACCACCTTCTCCCCACTCTCCCATCCTCAGGCTCTACCTCCTGCCCCCAAACACAGGAAGATGGGAATGGAGGTAATGGTTAGTTCATCCCTTGTTTCTGACACTGCTTCCTCCTCAGGGAGAGGAGGTCTTCCTCTGATGCAGCATGGGGTTCCTGCCACAGGAGACAGTTCTCCAAAACCTTCTTCAGCATGAATCCTTCCCAAGGGCTACAATCATGAACTGCTCCAATGGGTGTCCCATTCATGGAGCACAGTCCTTCAGGAGCAGACTACTCCACTGTGAATCCTCTGCAGGGACTGACAGCAAACCTGCTCCAGCCTGAGCTCCTCTCTCCATGGGTCCCGAAGTCCTGCCTCTATCCACAGGTCCAGTGTGGACTCCCCATGAGGTACCATGTTGTCATCTTAATGTAAAGGTTCCATACCTTCTTGGTGGTTTCTTATGGGTAGCTCCTCACAGCACTAACTCCTTCTTCTCAGCTCAGCCAGCAAAGCCCCATGTGATCTCTCCACCCAGCTAACCCACTCTTCTTCTATAGCACTCATTCTCATTGGACACAGCTGTGGCTTGTTGAGGGCATCTGCTTGTTTCTAATCTTTGGTAATTAGGTATAGCTGCAACTCTTCAGGGGTGAGATTACCTTTTACACTATCTTTGTCTTTTCACATTCTGTTCCTCCACAGTACCAGCCTTCTTTCTAGCACCCACCTGCTCTGGTGTGGGGTCCTCCAGGGGCTGCAGGTGGATCTCTGCTGCAGGGGCACAGCTGCCTCACCATGGCCTGCACCACGGGCTGCAGGGGAATCCCAGCTCTGGTGCCTGCAGCACCTCCTCTGTCCCCATCTTCCTTTTCTGACTTTGGTGTCTGCAGGACAGTTTCGCTCTCCTATTCTCACTCCTCTCTTCTCTGGCTATAATCACTTCTGTGCAATAATTTATTTTAGCTTCTTAAATACCTTATCACAGAAGCACACTTCCAATTAGCTCAGCCTTGGCCAGCAGTGGGTCCATCTGGCTGGCTGGCGTTGGCTCTGGGACATGCAGGAAGGTTCCAGCAGCTTCTCAGAGAAGCCAGACCTATAGTTTCCCTGCTAGCAAGACCTTGCCTCTCAGAGCCAGCACATACCTAAATTTTAGCTGTGTCCCAGGGCAGCCAAGGGTCCTGCATGAGGCTTACAGATACTGATTACAAATTGAAGACAGTGTTGCAGAAAAAGATCATAGGCCTTTTTCTGTCAGGGATAAGAATTAAGATATTTTTTATAAAATGTGTCTTAAGATAATATATCAAGATAAACTGAAATTAAAATGAAGTTCAAAATAAACCTTTATGGAAGCAGAATTTACGCTCCAAAGTAGCTTGAGTGAATTTTTAGCTGTAAAGGCCTAATTACAAGGACTATAGATTCTATCACCTGTGCATGCATTTTACAATCAGAATTGGAGCTGGAACAAAGCGAGACAGGCATCCTCTAGTTGCTGTACTTTTCTTGGCTACCAGGTTGCTGGATGAATGCCACCTAGCTCCTGCATGAAACCAATGAAACCAGCCTTCTACTGCAAAACATCTGGGTCATATAAAAGCATATGTTTTAATTCATTTCTTTGAGAAAAAAATAGTATAATCAGTATTTCAAAGAAATGCTAAGAGTGCAAAATGAACGTGGAAAAGGCAGGAAAAATAATCTGTTTTCTCTCTCCAACAACATTCATCAGTTCTTACCATAATCTTTTCTCCAGAGAATATGTTCCTTGTCCGGCATGAGCAAACGTACGCAGTGATGAAAGAGGAACCTTGTGGGGAAAACAAACCATAAACACATGGACACTGACAATGCATATGGAGCACAGATACACTCCAGGCAACCTGCAACTCACATGGGTACGAGATTTCCAGGTGGATGCTTGGTTAATGCTTGGCCCACTTTGCCATACTGAAAAACCCAAACTGAGCTCCTTGTTTACCTTGACTAGGATGCGTGAATCTGATCTAGGTAGCTCCCTGAGAAGTTCTGCTGTGTACTGAACTGCAGAAATGCCTGCACTAGACATTCAAGAGACAAGTTTGTAAAAATATAATTTTGGCACTCCCTGATTCATTCATGTTAAAGCTGCACAGTGGTTGCACTTAACAGAAGTACAGCTACTAGTCTTTCAAAAGCTGGACTTGTTTGGTCATCAAAACAAGCTTTACATTGTGATTGAATGTGACATGAAGGCAGTAATAAAAGAATGTTCTTCAGCAAAGAACATTGGTTTTGTCTTTTGGACCAAAAAACTTTGGGTTTGACTTTCGGGCCAAGTTTTCCATGACAACCTTCTCTGTGCATTCACAGTTTGTTACTGGCTTTAGAGAAAGCTGGTTCAAACAAAGTTTTGTCAGTCGAAACTTTCAAGGTATATTCTGAATTTTGTAAACTAAAAAAAAAGGTCTTACAGCCTCTCATTAAAAAATAAATGTATGAGATAAGAAATTTTATCAGATGGTCCTTACTCAGATTTTAATAGGTATTTTTATGAAATAAAATCTGAAATCTATCTGAAAACTCCTAAACACAATACCAATGTGAGAAGAATGCAATTTTGCAGGCTGTTAAGAAAATGTTCAAGGGTACATCTCATTGCATTCCAGTTGTAATCTTTAACAAAGGTGAGGGCTAAGTTTTAATAGTGATCCCTATTACTGCATTTGCATCTCTTGGTTGGCCTCATCTTTAAAGGGATTGACAGGGTTTTTTTTATATAGTTCTATGTGGAATGCATTTGTAGGAATTCCTCCCTACATTACAATCTTTTACCCATATGCTACAGATACTCAAAACACATTCTCAGAAAATACAAATGTGAGAGTTGAATTTTGAAATCGATAGCAAAGATTACTGGTGACAAACAAAAGAAATTGCCAACCCACCACACTCCTGCCTTGAATGGTGCTAATCTCAGAAATATGGGAACATTTAGTAGTTTCATAATGAAAGAAGTAAACATTTTATGCTTCTGCCTTTGGTTAGCAGAACCACCCATTTCATGTCTGTGATGTGACCTAGTAATTACCTTAAAAGTTTCCAGTTTTGATCTAAAACATTTGTGGATAGCAAGTTTTAAAAATTAAGTCTACAGCAAATGCCACACACTGGAAAGACAAAACCAGCTAAATTTAAATCACATTTGTTCAGATGTTTCTGCTGATGTCTGGTGTGTAATGACCCCCACAAATCTGTGTGAAGAGCTTGTTACACTAAGGAAGATTTTTCTTATATGCAGAAATTAACATGAGTCTATATTCTAACCTATAATATCTGGCTGTTATCATAGTAAACAGCATTAATAAGAAAGATTTCTTTTTCCTACTACTTCTCCTTATTCAGATAATATATTGACTCATCTCAATGGGAATTTTTCCCATGTCCCAAATTCAGGACACAGATCTGAGGAGAAAGGTCTGGGTTTGGCTCCAGATCCACAACAGACTTCCTGTATGACTTTAAGCAAGCTATTTAGTCTTTCTTCAATCACTGTTCTTATGCCTATTTCATAAATATATTAATTTCCTGATCTTTAAATAAGGGTAAGACCACTCTTCCTTGTCCCTTGTTGTCGCAACACACACTGAAAATTACAAGGTCTATGGTAATGGAGTCAACACCTACAGAAACATTTCTTAAAGTTCATTGATTTTATACTGCACAAAGGAAGGATTAAAACTGGGAAAGATAACTAATTTTGAGACTGAGGTCTTATACATATGTATAAGTTATCTATAATAACAGAAGCTATGTATTAGCATGCATATATTTATGTGGCTTTACAAACATGAGTTACTGCCCATATTCCCTTGAAACCTAAAAGCTCTAGCTGATTCAGATATCTCTGAAATAACCAAAAGGAGTTTCAGAATGGCATTGCTCCAGTTAGGGTACTGAAACCATCTAAACCCCGAACAAACCATTCTTGACTCCTTATTATCAGTGAAGAGAAAGTGTTTAACGAGAGAGTGGTCTGGTCCTAATGTAGATGTTTAGGATAGGACAGATGAATTTCCCAATAGTGGGTTGATTTATGATTTATTTCAGCTTAGATTCCTAATTTTTGCACGTATAAAACCGGGTAAGGTTAACTGACTCCTGCAGGTCCCCAGTGGTATTATTACTGATTTGTGTTCAAAGGCCCCAATCAGAATACACACCCATGAGCATGTATGAAACTCAGAGAAGTTTAAAAAATATTCACATCCTTTTTTCCTCTTTTATTTAGCCACAGTTGCAAACTAGGTTGGCAAATGTACAAGCAGGCAGATGAATTGCACAAGGATTGACGTCCTTTTCTTTCAGCTGTTACACTGCATGATCTTCACAGAGATATCCTGGTTCTTTAGAAATAACAGACCAGAAACAGTTTCATAAAACAATAGGTGTGTTGGTTTGTTGGCTTTGCCCCTGCTTTGTACGTAGTTTGGCACATCTCTAATCTAGAAATCTTTCTAAAACATCTATTCAGCTGTTCTTCTCTGCCAACGTGGGTAATGGAAAAAGAACTGGAAGGCAAGGAAAAACATTCACTCAGCTATTTAGTGCAAGGATGTCAATGAATTAAAGGAATTCTTTAATGACATTACACGGTTTATTAATTGACATGTGTCTGGAAAGCCAATGACCTCTGAATACATTTGAAATAAGAACTGCACCCTGACAGGATGTCATGGTGTCTGACAGGGAGCCATGGTAGAAATCTGAGCTGTTGATCAAATCTCTTTCTGAGTATATCACCTGGGCTAGTACTCATCAAGTTCCAATTGTGGCAAAATTAGACTGTAACTCATCTATCAGATATTTTTTTTCCTATGGGAAAGAGTTTATGTCAAGTTATCTATGGACATCAAGCATCAGATAACAAAGACATGGCATCTAATTTAATCTCAGATTTTATTTTTTTTTTTTTAAGATTACATAACATTGTTTAAGAAATCAGTTTCTGCTGATTTACAGCAGGTCATTTGAAATGTTGGCCTGAAACTATTGCTTAGTTGTCTGAGGTAGGGTGTTTATGATGACATTTTCAATTTGTTTTACTGACATAAGAGACATATATGGGGTTTTTTATATTATCATGGGCCAGAGCTGTGAGAAGGAAGGTGAAAAGGAGAAAGACAAGGGAAACAAAAAAATACATTCTTTTTCAAGTAAAAAGAGATTGTTAACATTTAGAAGAATATTTTTTTTAGGAGGTAATGATGAAAGATTCTTGAAGTAGATTTATACTTGATTTCTTATCATGCTACAACTTAGCTGTCTCGCATCTTCATTTGAAAAAAAAGTATGTAAGTACATCCATTCACAATTATGTTTATTGTTACTACCGGGGGAATTGAGGTCATTCATACTTGGAATTCGCATTCAAGGGTATCTGCCAACAGAAAAATATTGAATTAACCAGAGAAAATGCCAACACACATATTTATCCACTTTTGTGTATACTGATTAACAAGAGTCAATTTGTAACCATCTTCACACACTATTTTTAGAAACATTCTTCCATTGATTTACCATCTGCATGAGATTGTAAAAGAATTTTCTCTCTTTGGTAAATATTTCTGAGAAATATTTAGAGTGGTAAGAGCTTAAGAAACTCTGCTTGGAATGCATAATCATCCTGCACTCCTTCAAAGGCAGTCTAGATATCTAACTCAAGGCAAACATAATTAATGTGCGTGTGGATTTTAGCAATAAGAAGGAAAAGAGAAAGATGCTGAATTAATTGAAACAAATAAATATTTGCAAGACCAGTTTCAGGAAAACTCTTAGTCAGCATATAATGTTTTGTATTGGGCATAAACAGGACATTATGTAAGATGGGAGAAAGTGATTTTTTTTTAATGTATATAAAATAATATGAATGAAGGAGGCTTGGGTTCATGTTGTTCTCTAACATAAGACTTTCCTAATATTTTTAGTCTTTATTCTGTAAGGTGTTCTACCAGAATACATGAAGGAAATAACTTTCCAGGCAGATATTTATTGTTTTCTTGCACAACAGATGCTGAATGCAGAGTTTTAACTTTGTGGCTCAGGTTTCTTTGTTGCAGTTCTTTGTATCCATATAGAAAATGCATCCCTAATGACAAAGTTTATTTTGTCCTATGCATCCATTCAGAAACTGTCATGGGATGACCTTCATTTTTCTGCATAATTTTGGAAGTTCCGTAAGTGAAGTATGTTCAAACACAGCTCCCAAATTTAAACACATTTGGATTCGATCCCTTATTTGAACATGTAAACCAAGGTATATCAAAATTTTTCAGATGTGAAGACTTTTATATGGCAAATTTGAACTTCCCCACAGGTTTTGTTTGTTTGTTTGCTTAGTTGATTATTAGTTTGAGACTTTTTCTTTTTTGTTCCATTTTTTTTCTTTCCCCTGAATTATTTTTCATGGATCTATTTTCAAGACTCGTCTATAAACTTTCAGGAATGCAGAAGACAAAGCAGTATTTAGATTATTCACCATTGAATTAAAGTATGGTTCTACTATGTTTCTTTTTAAAATAAGTAACTATCAACTGAAAAATCTTCTCACAGATCACAGCAATAATTTGAAGAGACAGTACTAGTAACATCATGTTTAAAATTCAGCCAAGATGTAGGTATTTAGCAAGAGTTTGCTTCTGATCTCCAAACAGCAGGGATACAAATAAAAATACTGTAATTCCTTATGAAAAAAATCATCAGAGTGGGCATTGATACTCAAGTGTATTAAACATCTCACTTGATTTAAGTGGGGACTCATAAATGTGCAAATATGAACACTCTGACAATGGGATAGATAAGTTGTTGAATCCCAAGAAAGACAAATAATATTGCATAACAGCATCATGAATGTTGGTAAGCAATTAGGTAAATTGCTGAAATACTTCTGGTTTATTTCTTTAGAGGTTTTTCAAAATATGTTAAACAGCCATGTAAAGGTGCTCTAGTACAGTTGATTCTGCCTTTGAGCAGGGTCAGAGTGATATGTTTCCTTACAGGTCTCACCATACCCCTTTGGTTTTTTTATTTGCAAGATAATAAAATACTAAACTTTACATGTCTGTGAAGCTTCAGTGGACTAACTCACATGAATTGAGTTGAACACATAAATAGCTGTTTGCAGGTGGACTAGAAAAGTGTATATGACATTATTTAAATACAGAGAATGAGAGACAGAGGTGAATGGAGACCTAATTATTCCTGGCTCCTCTATGGTTCTTAAAAGGAAGGAAAATCTAAAAAATAGGTCTTTGGGCTGAAACAAAATGTGAATATCTTCCATAGAAAGAGCAACATTCCTGAGTATTATGAGGAACTGAAAGAAGGGCCCATTGAGATGGTCTCAGCATTCATACTTAGTGCCTTTTATATTTATGATGGCTCCCTTGCTTGTCTATTTCTTGAAATAAAACCCTCTCTTATGAGCCATTTGAACAATATTGAAAACCACAGCCAAGCAGTTCTGGGAAGTGCTGTAAACATAAGCTCTATTTTTTTTTTTCTTTTACAAACATTGCAAATATATTTCTATATGTAGAGAAAAACTTAAATGCTACATTAAAGATCAGACTTGCTAAGGGCTATTCCAGTATATAGAAAGGAAGCTTAAATACAGACATATAGACAAATTATATAAACACTGCATTATACATAGCTTGTCGTAAAATAC
>VYZP01022724.1:188-29578 GCA_013400635.1 Hypocryptadius cinnamomeus
CAGTATAATAACAGTTAGAAGATGTCCCTAACCAAAATCTGCATGCTTCAGAGCATTCCAAGTGCCCTCATTTCTCAAGATACTTAATCTCCAGAATTTATGCACTGTTATTATGCCTCCATGATGTATGCAATGGAATCAGTACCCTCAGAATGAGACAATCTGTCTGTAGCATTTATAGCTTTATTCCTTTCCAACTCTTTGTCTAATGGGACAAGTACATGGAACTGGAAGTACCTCAGAGGAAACTGCCACTGAAGCCTAAAACATAATCTTCCTTTTAGCAATCTAAACTTAACTTCCTGAAATTCTCTTCTACATCACTCTAAACATTTGTAACAAATCTCTTTAAAAATATGGAGTTTTTAAAACTGCATAAACACACAGAGGATTCTAAGAATGTGTGGATGTGACAGAAAATTTCAACTGTATATTTTAATAGATGAAAAATACATGACAGATTTTATTAATATTACATAAACTTTAAAAGGAATTCACCCTTCCATTAAAACTTCTACTAGTAAACATTCATTATAAATCCCTTTGCTATCAAGTATTCACAGGAGTATTCCTAAATAAATCACTAGCAAATACTGAAATATTAATATCTAAAACCCCCTTAAACCACAAAGATCAAAGTACCACAAAAAATTAACGTTAAAACATTTCAACAGTTTTCAAGTAGAGTGATCCCAGACGTGAAGGCTGGTAAAAGACTCCAGGAACTCATTTCAGATAAGGATGAAGCTTCTTTGGCCGAGCCTTTCTTGACAGCCCAATCCTGATGGGGCCCTTGCATGTTTTAAGAGGCTGTACCCTTATGACATCACGAGACAAAAAGAATCCTGTATTTAAAAGAAAGAATAAAAAATGAAAGCAGACCCAGAATTCTGTATGTTGTATATAAGAGCTACATCCTGACAAGAGAGATGAATTAGACCAGTATTAATTAAGCAATCATTTACTACATCCTATCCCACCTCCACTCTGCTGCAGAGCATCTAACGGATCCTTTTGGGCTGAGAAGGAAATGCTTGCGGCTGGGTCATGTGCAGATTCCTTCTGATTAGAATAATCCTCAACCCAACATTACATAACTTTCCTAACAGACTGCAAAGGCACACAATTTGATACAAGTTAACATTTCAGGACAGAGTGGACATGCTGAGGTGGATGCATTTTAGTACTCACAATTAGACTGATGTCTTGCCCTGTGCCTCTCATTTTACATAAAGCAGGGAAGGAGGATGTCTGCTTTCTGTTCCACATTCTATTAGGTAAGGTATGCACCATGTAGTGATCTCTAGAACTGATCAGTGTAGTATCAGTCATCCTTTAGAAGTTGTTCTGTTTTGCATAAAATAATACTCACTGGAGCAGAATAGAAGACCATGACCTTGTTAACTAGAGATTAGGACAATGATTCATCTGGAAGAAGAAAGGGTCAAATTTCTCAAAATTTTTTCCAGTTCTATTTTGCATTATTCTATAAAATGATGAAGCACTGAGCAGTTAGCCAGAACACAAAATCATGTGTGTATAAGAGCCTTAGGTATTCACCTGGTATTCCAGTAATGGGAGAAAAAAATTTCTCTAAGCCTTTTACAAGAATTTTGAATGGTGGGATGAGAAAAAAAATCCCAAAGTTCCATTCTTAAGTCAAAGGCATGCACTGAAAGTGAGTCAAGTGCTGTGTGTTTATAGGTAGCCAGGAAAGCATGGTTGTTAGTCACAGTAAACTGTAAAGCTACTGGAGTATAAATCTTCTTGTCCCACCTAGGTATCTCCTTTCCAAAGCAGTCACAGGTTCTGTGAAAAGATGTGATGGTTCAGAATCCTACTGAAAAATAGAGGGAGACAGTCACATATCAGCATAGCTGCTGACATTAACTCCTATCAGTACAGTAAGTGTAATATTTCCCCTGACAAAACTGGTTTCAGAATAACCTCCAAGGCAACTACCAGCGTAAATGGAAGAGAACTGTCTCTGTCAATGTACCTCCTCAAGGAAAGACAGTACTCAACTGTTTCCTATTTGCCATCAACTGAGAAGGATGATGAGGCGAACATTCAATTTTTTCAGGTTCTTCTGCTGGAAGAATACTAGGTTCCTGTTGATTCTGACAAAACACTGGATAAAAGGTATAAAATACCCTAGAAATATGCCACTGCCCTAACAACCTGCACAAATCCTCAGCAATCATGGAGGAAAAAAGGAGACACTCATTGCTAAGGTCTCTTCCCGAACATTTCTGGAGAAGCTCAGATGGGAATTTAGAGAACACCAGGAAGCAATGTAAAGGAAATAGACATAAGAGCAATTGAGAAAACATCTAATTTCCTTTGTCCTTGACCCTGCAGCCCAAAACAGCAGGGAAAGAAGAAAAGGAAAAACATCCAGGTTCAGTCATGGGAAGAACAATGTTTCACTTAGCAGGCTTCAATCTCATCTGAACAAGACTTCCATGATGTTAATATCAACCCCCTTGGTGTGTTATGTGCAATACAGCATTCTGGAATCTGAATTTCCCTAGGCAATAACAATACCTATTATGTAAGTCAGAAACTAGAATCCACATCACAAAAAATATAAAACCTTAGAGAGTAGTTGCAAAGAGCAAAGAAGTAAAGCAGGATTTTCTGTAACATTTTGCATTTGGTATATGAAATATTTTCACAAGATGACATAACTTCAATAAAATATAGGTGAAAAGAACACCAGAGGTTATCTGTAACTGTTTTTCAGTCTCTGTATTTCCCAGAATGGCCTGACTGAAGGAAACAGTTTCTGAATTCTCAAACCAGAAAGCTGTGCAACAGTTTTAAGAAATGCAATGGGGAATAAAAGTCAAAATAGCAGTAGATGATTTCATTAAGTAAAACAGAAGTTTATCTATAGCCTTTCCTTGACAAAGTTTTAGAGTTTCATTTCAGAATAAATCAAATGCTTTCTTTTACTGTTTCCATATGTTGGACAAACTGCCAAAACATGCTTTCAGAAATCCTAAAGGACCACTACACAATATCTTTCTGAATTTTCTTCCACAATGGGTACAAAACTGCAGATCTTCAAAAAAAGTATAACGAATCTTGTTCTCCCTGTAGAATAACTTTGCTATATCACAATGATTGAAGGCCCAAAGATGTTTGTTCCAAATGGCTCCAAAATAAGCAACAAAGGAAACCCCAGGTTGTTAAAGTTCTTTTCTTCTCTCCAAAGAACAAAAATACTCATCAGCATGGCTTGTTCTCTGAACCAAGCTGAAGACAGGACACTTTTCTAGTAACCTACAATTAAACCAAATGTGATATCTATAGCGATAGAAATAAAAAGGGAAGAAAACAAATACAAATGGTTGAGAAGTTAGTCTATTAGCACTGGGATTTGTGGTATAAATTGCGGAATAATGTAACGATTACCTCCTTCTTTCTGTAAGTTACAGCTTTGTTCCTTAAAAAATGTGCCAGGTAAAAAAGCTGGATCCCACGTGTATGCAGTTCTATAGGCTGCACCTAAGTAGTGTTAAAGCAAAAAATAAATACATTTAAGTTTTTTATTTGATTACTAGAAACAAATAATTACGTTTGTTTCATCTAGCAATTGATTCGTGGTTCTTGTTGATGTGATTAAAACATGTATGTGCACACTACAGGTAACGTTAACAAAGCTACAAAGTCTCATTCGCAGAGGTTTACAAAAAGTTGCTTCTACACCTCTTAAAGTTCTCCCTTGCATAAATGCAATAATGCAGTTTTTAATCCTCTGGTGACATATCAGTTGCTCCACTTGGGTCTTCTTATTCCAGGCTTAGGCAGAACAGTGATCACTTGCTGAGCCATTTTCCCAGTATCTGTTAGGTTTTCCTGCTCTGCAAGGCATCCAGGTGTAACTTGCAGCACATTATGTTGTTAAAGCTCTACTGAACAGAATTCCTTCCGGGGTTTTTCTGTGACACTTTAACAATTTCTTCCCAGACACAACTTACTTTCATAACCTCTCTGAAATATTCACTTTATAAATTTAGAGACAAATCACTGACAAATTTAGCTCTGATGACAATTTTGAGATAGTTGCATTTTCATCAGGTAGTTTACAAAATGTGACCAAAGTATAAACCTCACCAATTTTGTTTGCAGCTGTGAGAACTTATCACTTCTGCAAATTGAATTTCAGGTCCAAAATCTGATAAATACACTGTTTGAAGAGGGTTTTTAAAAATAATTTACTTATAACTTTGGAGTTATTTATACAAGAAGGTAGAGCATTCACTGGGTTTTCTTCCCAGTGTCCTTCCTCTACTCATTAAATACCTCTTACAAAAGGGGTAGGAGTCTTAGAGTCTTATGACTCTAAGAAATCTTATGAATCAGATTTCCTCACATCCTGTTTGTAATGGGGATTGACCTTCTCTAGGGAAAAAAATATGGAAGTGTTAAAACCAGCAGAATCTAAATTTTGAACAAACATAACAATATCTATTTAAGTTGTATGAGTTATATAGTTATATTCAAGATCAGGTTGGACAGGGCTCTGAGCTATCTGATCTACTTGCAGATGACTCTGTTCATTGCAGGGGGCTGAACTTGATGACCTATAAATACCCCTTCCAACCCAAATATTCCATGACTGAGTCCATGACATTAGTGAAATGAAACAATTGTCTCCTTTGTAAACATTGTATCATGTTTTAGTGGAGACTTTTTCTCTATTTGAATGTGCATCTCAATAACAGTTTGACTCTTTTAGGGAATTTAGGGCTCATTGTGATGAAAGCAGACAAAATGAATAACAGGAAGCAGAATGTGCCTTAACACAGGTTTGAGCAAGCCTGGAGCTGACCAGCTGAATTCTGAGATACACCTGCTACAGCACGGTGTGCAGGTAGCTGCAGTAGTGTGGGATTTTTTGGTTTTGGCTATTCATATGCAAGTACATTTTCCCACCAAACTCTGAATTCCATGAAAACACAAAATTATTTGAGTTTAGGAATATACCTTTAAAGAAAATCAAATACTTCCTAAAATTTAAACTTTCTTAATTACATGAAACAGTAATTCCATGTGTTTACCTTCTGCAGGAGAGTGCAGCAACTCTTTGCTTGGCATTCTTGAAACAGAATATTCCTTAGATACTTTCTGGTCTTCATTTTCAACTAATATCTTTTCATGTAGTGAACTTTCATTAATGTCAGTTATGTGTTTTTCTTTTGTGGTACCAGAGATTGGAGAAGAAATACATATTTTGCTTTGAGAATCCCTTGCCATGTTTTCATCTATTCCCTCAGCATTACTTAATTCACAGTAAGTGTTGGGCAAGTTTGTTTCCAAACTAGATAAATTGTTTACATTTTCTTTGCTAATTTCATGAAACATACGTAGCTCTTCTAGCACTAAATCAAATTTTCTCTTCAGTTCAAATTCATGTATGATTTTATTTTCTAAGGGTAAATACTTATCTTTTACATCTTCAAGACATCCATTGTTCATTATGGATAAAGGCATTTTTAATTCCTCTTCTGCAGCAATGAATGTTTCAGATTTATCTTCTGAATATGACATAATCAAGTAATTCATTACAGTCTCACATTGACTTTCATTAGTTACATGCATTTGTTCATAATTTCTCTCTTCCTGTTCTTTTACATATTCAAGATGTTTTTTCAAAGTTGCTGGCTCTGAACTGCCTGTCTTACTCGTCTGTTCGTGGCCTTGTAAAGAAAACTGTGCAGTTTCTTTAGCCTGTAATTGCAAGTATGTATCTGTCACGGCAGGACTGCCCGTGGATAGATACTGTACCATGGCAGGAATTGTTTCACTTGCCTTTTGTTTGTCTGCACTTGAGGAATTCCTGCAGTGCCCATTTTCACTTATTTCTCTGTTGACAAAAGAGCTGCTATCCAGTGGCAAAGGGACAGACTGATAAATATTTGAGGAACTAGGAAATAAATTTTCAGAAAATAAACCGGTATTTTGGTTGTCTACTTTTTTATTTGCTAGATGTGGGCTACAACTATCCAAGTCTTTGCAATTCTCATGTTTGTTTATTTGTCTATCTATCAACAGGATAGAATTATATTCTTCTGTGGCTGCTTTTGGCTGCTCAGAAAAAATTAAGACATCATTTGATTTAACAGGCAAACACTGAATTTCTTTTGAACTAGTGACTGCATTTTCTTCACACAACTTTTTTTGGATAGAACTGTCTTGTTTTACAAGTGGGATCTCATCAAATTCTTCAGAATCAGTGGCTAGGGGAATTTTTTCATATGTGTCAAAAATAGAAAAAGATTTTTTATAAAGAAAATCATGACAATTCATTTGCAACTCTTTTGGATTAACACATTCTTTTTCATCAGCATTTCTATAACTAGAGTTACCCAAATATTTTTTCATGGTATATGTTATTTCATTAGTGACTTCATTTGTAGAAGTTATGCCATTTCTATGTCCAGTTGGTTTGTGTTTCTTATTTTCATATAAAACAAAAGGGATAGCTTTAAATAATTCTACATGAAAAGAACTATTAAGACTTATGCTTGGTTTGTTCTTCTCCTGCTTTAGAGTATTTACTGATATTTCCTGATTTGTACTTTTCTTATGAACCTTTTCAAATTTTGGTTGTGAATCAGCAGGAAAGTAACTCTGGTATCCAAGACTGGTTCCTATCAGGTACTGTACTTTTGTGATATTGCAGCAATAGATCTTGTGTAGTGAAGAACTACCAGAAGATACTTGCAGCAAGATAAGGTATTTAGCAGGTAAAATTTGCTTTTTCATACTGTTTTTGTGACTGACTGATCTCAAATCAGTGCTAAACCCTTCATTCACTCTGGATAAGAGGTGGTGTTTCCTGACATGTCTTCCCTTATATAATCTGCTTTTTTGGTTACGAAAGGGAGCTCCTCTTTGAAGGAAAGTGTACTCTTCTTCACCTAAAGTTCTAGAAAAGCATCTTCTCTGGTATACATTATGCAACTCAAAATCAATGCTTTCCGGAAATTTAGAACTTTCAAATCCTGGATAAGTTTCATTTTCTTTAAGAAATCCTGTGGTTTGCCTCAAAGAATCATCTGTGCATGAGTTTAACTGATTTTGCTTTCTGCCACATAAGGACTGTTTCTCTTCTTGCACAGACCTCCCCTCAGCTGTCAACATAGTACTTGTGCTACTGAAAAAGGAAGCAAGCATTTTCTGTAGTACCTCCACCTTCAGATGCTTTGAAACAACAGCCAGCAAACACATGAATATTTTATCATTGTGGTTCCTATTTATAGTGCTCTTTACCAACTCTTGAGCATCACACTGCTCTTTTAATGTGTCACGGCAATGAGACCAAGGTGTAACAGTGTCATCCTGACACGTGGGCATATCTTCATGGAAAGACTCAGTCCACATCCTGACCCATCCAAACACGTTTAGAAATGAAAACTTTAATTTGGGCATTTCCTTCCCCATAAATAGATTGCAACTTGCTCTCTTATCTGGAAAATCCTGCACAATAATGCAAGGACAATTAATTTTAAATGTAATATTTTTTGTTACATAACTTTGGAAATCAAGAGTTTTCTTTGGGGAGAGTTTTGATTCTGCTTCATACAAACAAATATTCCTGTTGGAATCATGCACACCACAGTGTACATTTAACTTATTTTTCTCTAATGCTTCTGTTGTTACTGGAATACTCATCTGCATATGAAATATTCCCACACTCTCATTAGTGCTCTTCCTCCCCCTTCTCTGCAAAAGATCATTAGAGCTGACACATTTCTCATTCTGAACATTTTTAGCACTAATGTAAATGTGAATCTTCGACTTCTGGTCATCATCACTCTCTGAATTCTCCATTATTTTATCTTTGAAGTCATTTTCAGCAAATATTTTATTGCATTCAGTGTCAGTGCTGTTGCATCTGAAATAAGTTCCAGATACTTCTTCTGCCAAAGTGCTGTGCTCCTGTTTGTTAACTGGGGGGCAATCTTTTTCTTTAAATTCAGAACCAACAGTTGAAGCTCTTACACTGCTTTTATCATTTTGCATTTTTTGTTTCCCTATCTCAGACATTTTTTGCACACCATGTATCTGTTTAGATTGCATTAAAGATGGTTCGCCTTCAAAATTCTTCCAGTTTGTTTCCCTAAAGTTAGTTGATGATTGTTTACTATTTCTTTTATTTGAAATCCTAGGAAATTTAAAATTAGGGATTTCCAGTGGTTGTATACTCTTAAGAGGTTTCAATGTTCGAATTAAACACATTGAATTATTTTTCTCTTTATTATCTTTTTCTGCAGCAGTTTCCTTATTGCAACTGGAATAATTTTTATCTTCTGCAAAACATACATTTTTCAGAAATTTACTTTTTTTATTTTCTATGCATGAAAACACAGAACTTGTTCCCCTGAAAAATGGAATTTGAAAAAGCTGGTATTGCTGCCACTTTTTATTGGAGACAGACTTTTGACTTAACGATTCTGCCTGAAACATGTGTCTGTTTAATGATGTAACTGAAGAATTTTGTTTGAGCTCATTAGCCTCGTTTCTTTTATTATTTTGTTCTATACTGTTGTTCTGCTGCACTTGGGGTGGGTTTAGTACCAGTAGATTTTGACATGTGTCAGCACTGCTTGACACATTGAGCAGCTCTGTTTCCAGGGAATCTCCATCTACATTCAGGGACATGTCATCTTCTATAGGACTTTGGTCTTCATTTTCAGGACTCCATTTTTTGGTGAATGCTTCATTTTCTGATACTTTACATGCTAATCCTTCATTACTACAAGTTTTAGAACTGAAAAACTCCCTCATACAAGTTTTTTTTGCTGTATCACAACTCTGTTTTTCTAATGCCCAGTTGTTTTGTCTTTCTGACAAATTGAGGAGTTCACGTGATGTTTGGTAGTTGCTCCCACAGTGTAGGCTTTGTTCTAGCTTTTGCTGCTCCTCTTCCTCTCTGATTTTTTGATCACTTTCTGCTTTATTTCTCTTTGCATAAAGGTAACATTCAGTTTCATCTGGTGATGCAGATAAAAATCTTTTGGAATATGCACTTTTCATGCTCACAAAAATAAGTGCTATATTTGCAGAGACAGTCCTGAAAGCTAAAAATATTAAAGTTTTAGACATAAATTGTATCTTAATGATTTCCAAACTCTGTAAGAAAAAAAAAATATCAGTAATTCTATCATCTATAGAATCTATTGCCACATTTATATGTGCTATATATATACACATTACAGAACTGAGATAAAGGTAGTATCATTGAACAACATTTAAAGCCAAGATCTAGAACTTAAGAAAAAAAAATGGCTTACTAAAGCTGCAGATTTTTGCAGAAATAAAATGCATATTTTTGATATGTTGACAAGTTAAGGAGACTAATTGCATTTTCTAATGCATTTGTTACACAGTATTTTTGCCAAAAAAAAGCCCTGAATACTGAGAAAAAATATCCAGAAAGTAATAACCACCGATGAAACCCTCTATATCTGAGAGTGGATCCTTTCAAACTCTTAAAATTTTAATTGTTAAAAGAAATTTACACTCTTGTCTTCACTGTGTGCCAAGTTGTAAAGTACAACTGTAGGAAAGTTTATCAAAAGTGCTCGGGTATGCCAAAACACTGTATCAGGTTTTATCCTTGTATGCAAGGAGGCGGTGCTGTTGCAGTTACAAATCTGGGTTGCCAAATGTCCTGATGCTGGTGATCTTTAGTGCATGTTTCTTCAAGGTAAATGTACTCATCAGCTTAATTTAAAAAGTGATCTGCCTCGTGTGAAGAACATAATTTGAATTCAATTCTTATATTGATTGAGAGGATTTATCACACTTGTATCAGCCTGCCTCGTCAATGTCTCTGAACTACCCAGTCACAGCACAGAGCTGACACCTGAGAGATGACAGGAACATGTTCAAAACCTTTCATTAACTACATAATTAAGACAACTAATTTTCTTAACCAGGACTGCGAGATTCAGTAATCACGTACTGTTCCTAACTTGACAGATTTACTTTTGTAATGGCACAGGAAAATCTACTTTGGCAAGGAACACAGTGACTGAGGGATATACCTGTAAAATGAATCCTCACGTTCGGGGCTTTTCCGCCTCCCTTAAGGCTGCTCTGACCCTCCCTGAGGGGTTCCCCTCGCTGCAGGTGACAGGACTCCCCTGTCCTGTCGCCGAGGTGATTTCCCTCTTGGCAGACACCCACCCTCTTCCCTGCTCTGGGAATTACGTGTGAAGGCAGCCGTCTCTCCCTCTCGGTTTGTATAACCTCTTGTAAGCTTTTCCTTTCCAGCCTTCCGCAGAGTTTATCCGAGAGCCCCGGTCCCGCCCTGTGGCACTCGCCGGCGGAGCATCCCTCAGCGGCGAGGGGTTCCCCCGCAGCCAAGCTGCCTCCCCCCGCCTCCTCCGCCCTCTCCGGGCGTTCTCTCCTCCCGGGGCTCGGGGTGCTCAGCGTTCCCCTGCCCTCAGAGCTCGGGGCGCGGGACTGCCCAGATGGAAACCGGAGCTGCGGGCCAGGGTCCTCCCGCCACCCTCAGGGGGCTCCCGCCGCTGCCACCGCCCCAGGGCGCGACCAGCCTCCGAGGCGGGAAAATCGCGCCCGGCCGCCGTGAGGGGCGGCCCTGCCCCGGTGTCCCTGCGCCCGGGGACGAGGCCGGCGGCTTCTCCTCGCCCCCGGGCACCGAGCTCCCGGTTGCGATTCATGAGCCAAAGGCTGCGGGTCGAGGCACCCGGCGGCAGAGAGGCTGCGGCTGGGGTGGAAAATCCTTTATTTGTTGCCTAAGCATGGCGTGCCACGGAGCAGAGCAGAGCATCCCGAGGCCGATTATCTCCGCAAGCGGGATGTCTTTTGCCAAATTCCCTGATTCCAAAAGTATCAGGTCCTATGTGAACAAAAGGTTATGCCCGCGCTCCTTTCCATAGCAGACATTGCATCCCTGATCTTTGTTTTCGTCGTATCAAGCACTGATCCACCAAGGTCCTTATTCCCGAAATAAGCAGTATCCCTATAGCTCCGGGCTTCTGAAACAGACATTTCCTCTCCAAACACGGGAATGTCCAAAGGGTTATTTTTCAAAACTGGCTCTAAACTAGCAGGTCACTGTAATACCATTACAGATAGGCAATAAAAATAGAAATACTTAGAGGGCCTGTTGCTGCAAATATATGGTTTTTCAAGGTTTGTCATCCATACAACAGTGAACAAATCCACTGAAGTCCAACAGATCCATTGTTCCTGGTAGTGAATGCTACACACAAGAATTGTATAGAATTGAGCCTTAAAACAGATTTCTCTTTAATAGTTCTGCTTTTATAAGCAAAGCCGGTCGAATAGCTGCTTCTAATACTTAGAAATATAATTAATTAATCAATCCTTAGTTAACAAGATATAGATCCTATGAAATCAAGATTACATATGAATCTTAAAATACTTACAATATATGGAATGAAGGTCATCATACAAACCAGAAACAGGATTTTAAGGTGTGTAACAGAGATTCACCATGCTGCTTATGTTTTCTACTCCTGTGTGTTGGAATAGCATCTACTTTCTTGAAGCAAAGTATTGTATTTCTCTGAACAGAAATGCTGGAGGTTTCACCACTCTTTCTAACATATTCTGAACAGAATATTACCCTCCACTCCCACCTGCCTACAGTCCCTTAGTGTGTTTGGTGAGTTGCAAGTAAATAGTAACCAGTTTAAAATTATTCAGGTGTTTGGCCAGTTAAATCAACCAGAATTACATGAAAAATAAAGAAAACTGCTTTTTCTTGCATCTACACAGCTATAAATTAAAATTGTTTATGAAACTCCATCCAGCTATTCCACATTCATGGCTTACTTTGCTGCATATAACTTAGATATCCAGCATAAACTGACAGACTAACAGTGGGGCATATCTTGCATGCTCTGCATTTTCCAGTTTGCAACTCATGAAGAAGATTTATTTGTAACGCTTGTTTACTTCTAGTACAAATTGGGTATAGCATATTTTTTGCAATGGAGTAGAAAAAAAGACATAATTGCTTTCCCCACTACTTGGTTCAATAGTATTTTAATAGGATGCAAACACCATGCTTTCATTGTAGAATTTTGCTATTTTCCAACTATTACTTTCTTTCAACTCTTATACTGTGCTTGCAAGTTGATAAAGTGGGTTGTAGAGCAGTCTCTTGACAAAGTCATCAAAGAAGTTTTGGGTACTGATGCAGCAGCCAATTCCTTCCCTTCAAACCATTATTTAAAACTCTTACTAAAGGTTTTGCAGCTCTCATTCTCTTTTATATTTTTTTTTTCTTTTTATTGAAAACTAGCAAAGAAAAGCATTGCAAAATATTTAAAAGAAAAGTCAGGAATAATTTTTTTTTAATTAAGTTAAATATCCACAAAGACAGCGCCAAAACCAATTATGCTATTCAGTGTGATCTGTAAGACACTAAATTCTGACAATCTTGATTTGTCAAGTGAAACAGTGCAATTTGGCTCAAGTCCTTTGTCTCAGTTTAGCTGTGCTGGCTTAATGACTGCAGCCTTGTGCTTAGAATTCATTGTGAGTAAACTGCCTTTTCAGAACCTGAAATTTCAAGGCTGAAGGACTGTTGTAATCCATCATGTTTGTATCATGCACTGTAATGCTAATATTTCCACTCTGAAAGTAGCTCACCTTGTAACATTGATTCATCAAAGGTCATAATTAATATTCCGAAGGGAATTTCCTGTTTGACTAGGAAAAGGTTCAATTTGATACTAGTTTTATGAACAGGATATTGGTCATCAACTGTATGAAGCTGCATTTTATAAATTACCTTTTTAGTCATCTTACTGACACTTCACACAACCACCATTATTATTAAGTAATTATTTAAAATATTCATTAAAAAATTGGGGTGTGAAAATACTTTCAGCCTTTTCTATCACAACTGCTCTATCTGCAGCCTTAATGCACATGCTTCCTATGTATCCATATAATTTTGAAATAGCTCTAAAAACTGTAGTCCTTATTTTGTTGAAGAGTATTTCATATTGTCCCCAATAACTAATACTGACACACTTGTTTATTGGTAATAAACCTTTTATTTGCTATAATAGAGGTAGAACCTCATCTTTACCCTACATATTTTAAATCATAAGGAAGCTAATTTTTTTTTTCCTGTATGCATTGCAGGTATTAATTCCATATTCCCAACAGAATATCCATGTTGATTAAGAAGAAAAAACATCATGTGGAAGATACGTGGTGTTATGATCAGCTTCCATGTATATGCAAGAAACAGTCCTGCAGTGATTCAGTGATATGTTAGTCCTGCCAAGCTGGGTCTGGAATAAAATTGCACTGAAAATCACAGACTCTCTGGAAAGTTTTTTAGTACAAGTTTACTAACAGATCAATAACATTTCTTGAGATGCTATTATTTTAATATTTCCTCCCATTTTCATTTTTTTCTGTCTTTATAAACCCTTTTATGACCAACACAAAAGTAGCTTTCATAAAAGAAGGAAGCTGTTCCATAAATATTTTTTTTCTTCTAGTTCCATACAAAGCTAAATTGAAAGAAAAATATGCTGTCAAGCAAAGGAGTTCTAAAATTATGTAAAATATGAGCTTAAAGGTGAAGAGACGACTAGATTTTCCCCTATGCAGCATTTTACATAATTCCAATGGATTTTCAATTCCCAGTTTATTGCCCCATCTCACAAGGTCTTTCTACAATTCTTCACATGTAGTTCTCATTTTTACTCCTGTAAGTCCATATCATCAGGAAACTTTGTTACCTTGCTATGCATTCCCCTTTCCAAATAATTTGTAGCTGTGTTAAATTCCTTTCTGGACTAGAACTGGGACATATAAGAAAAAGCACTGTTCCAGAAGCTTGCCACAACCCAAGTACAGCACTTTTGCTGTATATAATTGGATTATGGAACAAAGGGTGTGAAGAGATTCAGAAGGCACTGTGTCTAAAGCCGAGAGTAACAGGGAAGTACAAGACAAAGCCCCCTCTTTAACTTTTGGGAAAAGGGCCCACACCACCTTCTCCTTGCACTGGTCTTCACTGTTGCCTGACCACCACAATGACCAGCTCTGACTTCCAGTGAGAACAGGCTCTAGCTTTGCTTTCAAAGGGAGTTCTTTTACATCTTGAGGGATATGAAATGAACACGCTTAAATGGTGTTTAGGAACTTGAACCAGTTCTGTTGAACTGGAGGGTGAATCATACCCCTCCATGACCCCTTCATTTTGTCCACTGCAATGAAGTTGCTGCTTGGCTGCCTCATCCTATTCATTTGACAGCTGTCAAGTTGAATAAAAACTGCTGTTTGTTTGACTTGATATTTTGGACACATTCTCTTTCACCTGATACACTGCTTGATCATACTGCTCCATTGCTGTCACCATATCGTTCTCTCTTATATGAGTCCCTGTACATCTCAAAGATGTTTTCATTTTCCAGCTGAAACAGCTTGTTTGTAGTTTAATTTCAAAACAGAAGCAGTAAAAAAGGTCCTTTGTATACAGAGCACTAAACATAGAGATACAGATGTTCTGCATCAAATTTTATTTGTTACTATCCATCTTCTTTATAAAGGGCAGTGAAAATAGTTCTGCCTGTCAGACAGTTCAAAACCTGTTTATTGAAAGTCTGCAGTGCTGCTGAATTCAGGTCACACACATCTAGAGGCATTGAGATGCAGCGTTCTTTCTTGCATACTAGCAGGACAATTAACTCAGTCTATATGGTCCCTAATCCTATTTTACTTTTGCTCTAGATACTGCATAGAATGCACAGGCTTGTTTATAGAGCCACAGAAAATTTCGTTTGGAAGGGATCTCTGGAGATCATCTGGACCACTCTGCTCAGAGCATAGCCAGCTTTCAAGTTGCATATAACTTCAATCCTTCATCATCAGGCTGCTGGGGCTTTTCTAGTCAAGATCTGAATATCTCTAGGGTTAGAGATTCCCCAATGCCTCTGGAGTGCTTGCTACTAAAAGGTGGTTATAGTGCTAAATTTTAAGTCATCCATATTTCCTTTTCTACTGTTCTCTTCTTTTCCTCTATGCTGATCACATAAGGATTAACTAAACCATGTGCAATACATGAGTAATACACATAGCTCTTTTCTCAGTCTAACAGAATTAAATATTTCTGATCAAAAGTTTTTTAAGAATAACAAATTACCTTTAGAAAGCAACTCTTTTTATTTAAACACATCATGAAGATGTAAAATATCTGGACTTCTTATTTTTCTTTTGAATACTCTTTACAACTAATAAATGATGTTTCAGAATCAAACAGTAAAGCTTAGTATTAGCCATATCTGCTTGTCAGTAGTTCTTTATGCCCTTGGAAATAAGCCTGCTTGACAACATGGTGCCACTTCTGCCTTTACTAGCCAGGTATATTGTAGAAGTTGCAGTGTAGCCATGATATTTTATGAAAAATCTTNTGCAGGGTTTAGCTCCTCAAGCAGCTTCTCAGACAAGTGGAGCCATTCAAAAGGGGACAAAGTAATGCAGAAACTCTTCGGAAGTACAGTTTATGTTGGGGGGTCTGCAGTGTAGAAGTTAAGTTTGATCTGCACCCACAAAATGCTCCTCCAAGGCATATAATCACAGTGCAAAATATCCATGGGGCAGCGGAGGAGTTTCACAAGGTACTTTCCCTACATCCATTGCACCTTAGCTCCTGTAAAGAAAATGGACAACTAACATAGATACTCTACTGCCTTAAGGCAATAAAAACATTGCAGGTTAATTACTTGGGTCCCTGAACTCTCACACAAACCTATTTGGCAAAAGTGTATCACACATCATTTCATGATAGTTTGGGGCTGTATCAGAAACAGGAAAATAATAAACTCTTCTAGTTCTCTTATCAGGGGAATTCTGAAGTTTCATTCTGCCACTTACCATCTAGCTTCTTAAAATTATCCAGATTATAATACCTGCTTTGTTGGCAAGAACAGATGAAAATTAAGTGTGCAAGATGAAAGTGCCTTTTGAAGAAGAATATAAAAAACTGAAGTGCACTTTTGAGGAGTGTGTATTTAGTTTACCTTTGAGGATCAACCTTCATATGGAAACAAACTGATGAGCCTGACAAAGCCTTTATTTGTTCTCTTTTTATTTCTGAAAAACCTGTGCTGAGAACTATGCTGCTTGACATACTCATAAATTACTTACTATGTAAGAAAGATCACAGGTATTGGAGGTACTCAAAGAAATAGGTGGTTGGAAAGAATCCCAGAATCATCCTCCAATACTAAACAACAGCAAAATAATAAAATAGATCAATTTCATTATTGATAAATGAGAGTTAATATATAAAAGAAATATAACCCTGTCTTTACAGGTGAATTTAGTATATATTTATTACCTTCATACTACTCTGAAAAAAAGATATGGGGCATTCTACAGAAAATTTCTGAAAACAGTAATTCAACATTCACAAGCAGTCCAAAAAAAAGGAGAAAAAGTAAGAAATTATTGGGAAAATTATATTTCTAAAATCCACAGTATGTTCAAATCTTTAAGAGTGAGTTGCATTCCAGTCATCCCACCTTTAAAAAACCCAAATGAATAGAATTAGAAAATGTAGAAAAAGCAACAGTGATGATTAGTGTAGAAGAAATTTCCTATGGAAAAAAGAATATATACTTTAACTGAATGTATATGTTTTAAATGAAGAAGAGAGATCATTAGTAGTAAAGAAGATATGGGTCCATAAAGTCTTTGATAATATAAAATAGGGAAGAAGAAAAGGAGTCTTCATAGAGATGAAGAGAGGCCATATTGCAGAACAGTCAGGTCAGTCCAGCCCAGCATCCTGACAGCAACAAAAAACTTGGGCCCACGTAGAGAGGGTAAGACTGGGGTCGGCATGTACATCTCCTAGGATGCCTCAGCCAGCAAGCATTTCTAGTTTGGTTACTGCTTACATAATCAGGATTTCCATGGATTTATTTTCTATATTCAATAGAGAGATATAGAGAGTTGTGATTATTCAGCCTGGAGGAAAGAAGGCCCCTGGCTGACAACATTGTGGCATTTCAGTACCTGAAGGGAGCCTAGAAGAGAGCTGGAGAGGGACTGTTCACAAGGGTGTGTAGTGATAGGAGAAGGGGCAATGGCTTTAAGCTGGAAGAAGGTAGGTTTAAGATTGATATTAGGAAGAAAATGTTTACTGTGATGGTGGTGAGGCACAGGAGCAGGTTGTCCACACAAATTGTGGATGCCCCATTCCTGGAAGTGTTGAAGGTCCAGGCTGGATAAGCAACCTGGTCTAGTGGAAGGTGTCCCTATGGCAGGTTGGGTGGATCTAGATGATCTTTAGTCCCTTCCAATCCAAACCATTCTACGATTCTATGAGTACTTTCCAATCTCCCTTTAATTCCACATAAAATTTTGGCACCCACAAGATTTAGGATCAAAGAACTGCACTTCCAGCTTCACCTCAACAATTTTAGGAAAAGTTCCTTTTCTATTCATGTGGAACCAGTGCTCTGCTTTACCACCTTGCTGTCTTGCATTAGAAATACACAGTGAACACTCAATCCCTACAAAACCCTGACATGCTATTCATGTTTCTTAGACCTCTATCACATCATGATGAGGAACTTATTTACAGATTGAAGTAGATCCATATTTGGTTGATGCCACTAGAAGAAAAATTACACACTTTTGATAATCCTTGGTGCCCTTCTCTGAGGCATTTAAATTCTACCATATTGTCTGTAAGATGAGGGATCAGAAGTATATATAATGGTAAAATTACAGGTGCTTCACATATTTAAGCATCTGCATATTAATATTATTTCATTTTAAGGTTTATTCTTTTCCCAATAATTTTAACTTTTAGCTTGGTTTCTTGATTGCTGATGATCACTGACATTTTAGCTGAACCATCCATCATAACTTGAAGAGCTGGCTCCTCTGCAGTAAGGGTCATTTCAGAACTCATTTTAAATGTGAAGATAGGACTATTTTTATCTCTCTGCTGCATTTTACATTACTTCAAACAAAATTTCAATTCCCACTTTATTGCCCCACCTTACAACGTTTTTCTTCAGTTCTTCACTTGTGGTTCTCCTTTTTGCTACTCTAAATTGGTCAACATCATCAGCAAACTTAATCACCTTTCTATGCATTCCCCTTTCCAGATCATTTCTGGATGAATCAAATAAGGTCTTCCATATTCCTTGCAGGACAAGAACTGGGACATGTCACAAAAATTACTGCTTCAGAAGGTTAGTACAAACAAAATATAGTACTTTTCATATATATTTAAATTGTGGAACTCATGGTTGCATGTAGTTATGAGGATCAAAGATATGAAAGGTTTAAAAAAATAAATTCAGGAAAGAGACCTCCATAATATATTAAGCACAATGACTTGACTGCAAACTGAGATTAAAAAAATTGCAAAATGTTGCTCATCAGAAGCTATAAGGTACTAAGTGAAGGATTACTTTATATTTGGATCATTTCTTTTACATTTCCTCTAAACATCAGCTACTGGTCAGTGTTGGAGACAATATACTGTCCCATCTGTATCCAGGGCAAACACACCTGATCCATTATGGACATGTTTACTTTTTTTTTCTTTTAAATTAGGTATACATTTCAGATTGTTATCTATGTTTCAAAATTGTGCTGTATTTTTACATTTTCAGATGAAATGTGCTACTAATGAAAGGTAATCAAGCTTAAATATTTATGAAATAATAAATCACTGGCCTTAAAAATCCAATGTCCATTATACAGGTTGAATATCCATCCCTCTTTAAATCTGTTAAATATTTTTGAATGAGTTCTTCCTTGCTTTTTTGATCATTCCTGTTTGAAATTTCCTGGAAAATGTACCTCTTTAGTGACAAAAAGAAGATATGTTGTTCTTTCAGCAGACAGAACAGCATAATGGTACATTTTGTTCTCATGATAGACAGTTTTGACTTTGAGAACAATTGACTGGAATTTGAAGAGCACACTACTCCATAGCAAATGTTTCAGAGGGAGCTTTCATTACATATTAACATCCCATAAATTCTTCAAAATTAAAATCTCTTATTTGGACTTCAGAAACTGTTTCCTGTAATGGGATTACAATTGAATAAACCGTTTTTCTCACCAAAATCTCTACTCCCAATTTTCACATACGTAATCCATGGCAAAAGCTCTCCTCCAAACACATGTTCCTCTGTTCCTATATATTAGCAATGATAAATATTTTCTGAATTCTTTCTTCCAGTGCTTACACTGTAAGGGAACAGGCACATTTTAACCAATAGATGAATTATTTTTCTTTTTTATTCTCCCTCACCTTCCTAATCTAACACAGAGTATTAGTTGTGGGCATAAAATGTGAGCATAAAACACATTCAGTAACATACACCTTTTCATTAATTTAATATGAAACCACTGGAAGGATATTGTGGCTTACTGTGAATAAATTATCTTCTATATTTAAAATTTTGACTAAAAGAAGAATGATGCAAATGAGATTGGCAAAGTTGAAACTCCCCTAACTTCCTCAGCAGGAACATTGTTGATAGTATTTGAGGAAACTGTAGGTTATAATGATGAAATACTCTAAATGGCTTATAATTAAAATCCAAATGTTTTTCCCTGTGAAAGCACATTTCAAAATAATCTGTCAATAATAAGACTTTGACCTCATGTGCAGTATTAGTAAGGTGAAACCAAATGAGTTTAAATTTTTTTATCCAGATACTTTTAAACATAATGGATGTCTCTTAGTGTCTTTTAAAGGTATCTTGATAGAAATAAGATAGTCTAATTTTAATAACACATATAAAACACTTCAGATCAAAGTGCATATTTTAATTTGTTAGTGTGCAAGACTGAAAAGTCTAAAAAAAACTAATAACATGATACCTTAAGGAATGGGAATGATGATAAAAATTGCTATGTGCCCATTCATATGAGCAATCCTATACCCATTAAAAACAAATACAAAAGAAATTAAAAAAAAATCTATATTCATTTTTAGGATGTGAAGAGTGTAAAATACCAGTTATACAACATTAAAAAAATACCTGATTTTGTGGTTTTATTTCTTTATTTCTATATTCAGACAATAGGTTATTATATTAAAAAATCACTGCCTTTGTCTCATTATCTTGAAAAAATAGCGGCCCTTTGTTCATGTGTTTTCATGTAGAAGATGCTCTCTGATATATACCATGAAATCAGTGTAGTGATAATTTATACACATTTATTTATTTACAAAAATCTTCTCCACAGACACAGAAAAACACTGGAAGACAGGAAAAGTTGCTGAAGTAGACAAACGCAGAGGTAAAATGTCCACTCATCACCACTCAGTTCCACTCATCTGTTGAGTGGGCTGGATGGGAGTGCAGTTTCCAACGGGAGTATATTTTCCTGTGATCCCAGGCATTCCTGGCACTGCTGCAAACTGCCAGAGCCTTGTGCCTGTGCTCAGCAAGCCCCAGGAATCGGGCAGAGCACACAGGTAGGCTGGCTGCTCCTCTCCTCTCTTTCACAGCAGGCAGTGATTTGATACAGCTGAGGGTCAACACCAGAAATGAGACATCCTAGCAACTGGTAAATGGTTTCCACACTGACTGCCTGCTAAAACAACTCGTAGACTACTTTGATTTAATAAGTAGTTCACTTTTAAATTCAGCAATTCTTCTTTCTAATCTATTTTAATCTATTCAGGTGCTGCTAGTTTGAAAGAGACACAGAATTTCATTAATACTCATGGTATGAATAGGGATCAGTTAATTATTTAAAACAGAATCTCCCTTTTAAATGTTTTTCACATTTAGGGCTTAGGAAAAAAAATACTGGTGGAGGAAATACGGGAAGAATTTAATGTCCTTTTTTCAAGAATATCAATCAGAAATTTGAGTTGAATTAAAGCCTTAGGGGGTAAAATTCCTCAAGAGCATGGAATTTTTTCTGGGGTTCATATTGACCAACTGCAAAATAAGAGATTTTCTGGCTCCTGCTTGGCTCAGTCTTAAACATGATCAACTACCAATATGAGAAAGTCTGCAGGCATTTATTCTAAAGCATCTTGTAAAATGATCATCTGGTCTCACATAAAAGATTGACTAATTACATATATGCTAGCTTTATACCTGTATGAAATTATCACAGATATTTTTGTATATCACAGTTATGTGCATTTATACAATTTTATATGAGGCATTCTTATGTGTAAACACATGTATAAATTAAAAATGACACTCCAGTAAGTTTTTACAAAACTCCTGCATTCAACCCCCATTTCAACTGTGGATAGAAGTTAATAGACCCAACATGAGGAAAGAAAGCTGATTAAATATCTATGAAACAGCTCAGATGTCCTGTAAAACATCTATGAAATATCTCAGATACTTTGTTAAACATAAACAAATTGGTAAAAGAGATCAATCCATAGGAAAGATAGTTCCTATAGGAAGGCCTATTTCAAATTACTCAGCTGTCTAAAGAACAACTAAGAGGGAGGTAAGCAGTCAATTTAAATATTCTAAACAAATTTTGTAAAGAAGACAATAAATCATTTAACACATGAAATTTGGCAGTAAATAATACAGCTTTAACAGTATATGTGTGTGTGTTTGTGTGTACTTGCATATACACAAACAAATTATGTATATACACTAACCCACATTTAAATGGTCTGGCACATTTTGTGATTTGGTGATTCTCTGAACTTGTGTAGACCATGAGATAAATTTCTCAAGAGAAGTAATAGAATCTCAGCTACACTACTGCTCATAATAAATTAAATGGGACAAAACTCTTATTAGGACTTTCCGTAGTTTGAAATGGCATCACAGTAAAAGATCATGAATGCATCTGTTTTGTAAAGACAAAAAATCTAGAACATCATATGACATCAAAACCTAACCACTGCTTTCTTATAACGTTGCCTCTGAAAGGCATCGTTCTGGTAATAATGATCTAGATTAAAATTCATCCAACTCAATATTGCTTTCAATTCTTTGCTGTTCCTGCTGTGATACAGTGTTGTGTTACAATGTACTGCCCAGTTAGTAGCAGCCTGCAGTCATATAATAAAGAACTAGGGGCAATCTTATTTTCACAGTGAGTTGATTTTAAACTAATGCAACTAACTCCATGATTTTTGGTACACCTCCCAAATTACAGACACTGATGACTTTATTGTTGAACTAAATAGCACCTGAGAATGACTTGAAATATGCTGACCAGGATGTTACACATCACATAGATAATAATTATGGGGACAAAAATCATGATCATAAACAGTCTGAAAATTGGAGGAAAATTATTAATACAGTGCTGTAAAACATGAAATAAACTACCAAATTTGAAAAAAGAAGTAAATAGCCAGTTGAAAATAAAAAAAAAAAATCACACAGCAAACATTTATTATTGCTATATTATTCCTAATTTGGGTAAGCTAGCAAGTATGTGAATATTTTTCAATAGTCCCTAGAGACATTTGAGATATCTCAGGCAGCCACAGACCAACAAATAGAACTATAAAAGTTTAGAATGCTTATTTGAGACAACAGTTCTGCAAAGTATCTGCTGCATTTGTTTTAAGTGTTCTGCCTTGCTACATATTTATTTGTTTATGACAGCCACACCTGACTATTCTCCCTTCAGCTTTGTTTACTTTTCCATCAATGTTGAAAAAGTCACAAGAGCAAGTGAAAATATTAAATTCTCCTTCTCTTGCATAACAAGACACATACATAAGATAATAAGCTATATCTTAAAATAGAATATGTACACAGTCACCCTTTCTCACTTTTTGATAGGCCTCTCCTCTGGGAGGAAGCAGCTGTTCTGGAAGAGGGAATGGAAAGGGGTTGCTCAGTGCAGGAGAGAGCACAAGAGGTTCCAGGGATGACGGAGTAAGCAGTGATGCAGGATGGTCAGACAGGGACTTGAGACAAAAGTCACAATGAATGGAAATTTAACAAGAGCTACCCACAGGGCTTCAAAAGGGAGTGGAAGGTATTCAGGGAGGCCCAGGGAAGAAGAAACACTTCAAAACAGAGTCTGAGGTTTGGCTAAACTACCTAGCATGGTTCTCACAGATAAATGATTTTCAACTACATAGTGTTTTAGGAGGTGGGTTCTGAGAACACAAACCCTCCTCATCTTCCTCTCTTCATCTTCCCACATCAAACAAATAAGTCAATCCCCAGGAGCTCCTTGAGGTCTGACTGGGGAAAGGCCCATGAATTCTGTAGCAAGTATATATGGTGACAGGATATGCTACAGAACACTAGTTTTGAAGCTTAACTTTTTTTAAAAATCAGAATCAGTGCAGTTAGTTCAGTATTAATATATTATCTTTTTATATTATGTATTTTAATTAATATTTATGAATTAGCATTATCAACATTACTTCAAATTAATGTGCTGATATTGCATAGCTGGTTTTCAGTGTGGCATTACATTTTTTACCACTGAATGTGAAAAATGGGTTCTAGATTAATGGTATGGGTAAATATCTTTGTCACATACCTAAAATTTAGTTAAATGTAAAACTTATTGCGACAGGAAGTTACAGAAATCAGAGACATAAATTCCTTAATAATGACAAACTCATTACTACTCATTAAGTAGTTTATAGTTACCTGTTAAGGTTCCTGATCCAAAAGTGTACTCCAGCTCTGCATGTTTCTAAACTTGAAACTACTACAAAGAGAGGAGTTCTCATAAAAGAAACATTGTGTAACTGCTTTGCTTTGGATAAGATTTTCTTAAGCTATCTCTCTGATACCAGGTACAAGACCAGATACTGTGTGATGTATTCTGGGGAGAGAAGCAGTAAGAGGATTTTGACAAATAGAGATGTTGGCAATTAGAAAGATGTGGGCAGAAGACTGCACTTATGTTAGGGGTTAACAGATGCAGGAAAAGATGACCTAGCATTAGAAATTGAGAGATTTCATTGCAAATGGAATTATGAAATAAGTTTTCAACATTTTGTTTAACATCTCTTTTCTCTGATGGTTCTTTTCTGTCTGTTGGTTCTGAACTGATTTTATGTCCAGTAGCCCACTTTCTGAGATGCATCTCCACTCTTAGCAGTACATCCTGCTCTTGTGATTATGGTCCAAGAGTGCTGATTCACTGCTGTTCTCTCAAACCAAATCATATTAAAAAGTATTACCTCTAAAATAAAGACTATTATACAAAGTCATCATGTCTCACAGTGCAGTTTAATTACACAAAGGTAACTACCTATGTATCCACCAAGTCGTGAATACATTTTGTCCATAAGCAAGTAAACAGTCTGCTTATTCTTCATCTACCCTTCCAACCATTTTTTAGGAGAAAATACACTTATATCACAGTATTGAAGTGTATTATGACTCATACATATCTGTATGACAAATATTAATAATAAAAATAATGACACAAATGAAAAGCTGAGTAAGATAATCTGGTGTCAGAAAAGGTTAGGTAGACTCTTGTTTGCTTTGATGTGTGCTGGTTAAAGTAAGAACTCCATTAGTAATAAATCTGCTAACCTAGTTGCAATTTGTGGCCTTTTCCTCTATTTTTAATGTCATGATTTGCTATTACTTCTACAGTTGTGTTCCAATTTTTCCATGTCATTATTACAATATTTTAGCTAAGAACAATCACTCACAGATCAAATAAGCAAACAAAGTCCAAACAAAGTTGGAACATCTCAAGGCCACGTGACCAGCATGACTCCACAGGGATTATTCTGTGTATGTAAAAGTTCTGCCTTGAGCTAAATGGCAGAGGAAAGCTATGTTTAGGATACTTTAGAAAATGAAATGCTTCTAAGTTTTGTCATTCCTATCCTTCTAAACACCCATTATTTACTTGAAGCTTATATTTCTCAGGTCCAGAATGTCAACCTTTTATTTCTGCTTGAGCAAATGCCTCACTTAAGAAGAACAACTGGAACAGCTTCTGTGGGAAGCAGCCTACTGGAGTGAAACCTGGGCTCATGCCATTTTGCTTTAGACATTTCATTTAGGTGCCTGAACTTAAATATTTATTTTCTTGACTCTTGCTAGCCAGGTTCCCAGCCTGAATCACCTTATTACAGTTTCTTTGTATTTTCATTGACATGAAAGAAAATGCAAGCAAATAAACAAGTATTTAGCTATCAAATGTAGGCTCTAAAGTCAGCCATTGCACACACTCCCCAGTTGTGACTGTATTATACAACATCAGAGACGATGTTACATAAAAGGTATTTTCTTTGCATTTCATTCCATGAGCCTAAGAAACTGAAGACTAATAAATGGTCTCATTAATAAAAAGACTGAATTATAATTAATTTTGTTTGACACAAACAAAGGTGATCTGCACACAAGAAATCACTACATTTCACAAAGAAGAAAAACTGCATTTATTAGTAAAATAAGTTCATTTTGTTTTATCTATATTCTTAGGGGCATTATTTAAAAATATATTTTAAAATGAGAGATGAAAATGAAAGATAATACACATATAAAAATGTCATTTTTCATGTAATTATATATAGCACATTAAGTAGCAAGACAATCTAGTCACTTTGAAAGTGAAAAAATCAGCCATGCTCATTGTTTGCTGTTGAGCATCAAGAATCTCACCCTTTTCCAACTGCAGTGTGTTGCAGCAGCTTCGTTTAATCACAGAGCCTTGAAGCAGCTCCCTTCTGCCAATCCTTGCAGCCGCATTGCTGCTCTCAGCTCCCCATCTAACAGACAAGTACATCTCAGTGTGCAAAAACTGCACCAAGGGAACACAGAAAGAAGAAAGAAAATCATTCCTTCAAAAGGCCTGGCAGAACATAAAGCATATAGCTAGAGATGTAGATGTAGATTCAAACTCCTTCTATTTTTCCTGCTGTTGAGTCTCGTAAAATATATATGCAAATATATTCTTAGCAAGTATTGAGCATAAAAGAGAGAGGGGAAAATGCAAACCCCAAAATGATATTCTGCAATTAAACTGATGTCTGCAAAACAGATCATGATAAATTTAAAAAAAAAAAAAAAATCTCATTACCAGTAAGCCACCTGCTGAGATAGTGAGTCCTCTCAGAGACTACTGTGTCTTTTAATATTGAATTGTCTACTCTGGAGTGCAAAAGAGGGAGAGGAAAAAGGAGAGGAGGATCCTCGATTTCATTAGATTTTGAATGTCCCTCTGGAGATGCCTATCTATCTCCCTTAAGAGCAGAGTCTCAGGCCCTCACTTGGCTTCTTTCAAAGGTACAAGCAGCACGTCCAGGGGACTGAAAGCCTAAAGAAGACCCATGTAAGGCACGGAAGACTGTAAAAGAGCAGGTACCCACGTTGTTATGCTATTCATTCATAAGCTAAGAATTCTTATATTTATACTGTTCATATTGGGGGTAAAATAAAAAATATACACTTTCAAAAGAAAACTTTGGGTCAGACCCTGACTTCTTTTAAATTGATGTAGCCCCATTTTGAGCATCATGTTATTTAGGTTAAAAAAATCATCTGAAGTTGCAACAATTAGTTGGCAACAAAAAATTGTGTTTGCAACATCCAAAGAACTGTATAGCAAGAAAATGGAAAATTCTACTATTATCTGTCTGGAGAAGCAAGTGTAGCGAATGTAATTCTCCACAGTCTAAAATACTACATTATTTGCACAGATAAAAAAATGAATGCTAAGTGGCTGAAAATGCCAACAATCTGAACTGGTAAACTTTTACAACCAACTTACAAAAGCCTTCAGGAACTGCATGCAGTGTAGGACAGCACCATGTAAGACATGTCATAATAGCTCACACTGGTAAGGTCATGATTACCTTTCTAGTGATAACACCATGAATAGAATAGAGGTAACTTATCAAATTGTTTATCTACACCAAAATGAACCTTTTTCATGGGAGTTTTTGACTAAGCACTAATAATGCAAGTGGAGAGGTTTTCTATGTATATACACTTTTCAAATGGGATTTTGAATTGCATTGTTTCTGTGATGTAGTACATGTAAATATAAGGCAGTTTTCTAGAATAACTCTGTCGAGTACCTCTTTTTTTCAATGAGCATCTTGTTTTCAAATGCATTTGAAAATGCAGTCTAAGTAAACTGATTTTATATGGAATTACCTAAATGTAGACAGGGAAAATTTAACATGAAAAAACACTACATAGTATCTTCTGCTTAATCGACACCTTTTTTGTAGCTGATGGGAATTGTGCCATTGAATTAGATTAAAAAAAAAATACTATGATGTAGAAAAAGTCCTATTTAAATATGTTTTAGCCACTTTTTTTTCTTTTTTTTTTTTTTTTAATTCAACCTATTATTTCTGCTTTTTGAGAGTAAGCAACGTTCAGGTTTTTGCAAAGGATGACCCCGAATGATGGGGAAAGGGGCATCATCTCTAAGTCCCAGCCACACAGTAGACAATGAAGCTGAAGGTAGCTTTCTTGCCAGCTGCCTGAAATACTGCTACCTTGGCAGTTGTGGAAGAACACACAAAACCCAGCTAAGACACCAAGTAAATACCTGAATTTAGAGCCACCCCAGAGCTCTGCACTTCCATGGCTACACTGCTGCCACTAGAAAAGTTACGAAGATGAGATGAAGTCATGCAGTAACTGCAATATGGACAAAATCAAAATAGGTCACACAGAATGAATGTTGCACTGTGGTGGTAAAAGACAGACTTATAAAGAACTGAGCAAGAGACAGAAAATATGAGGGAACAATGTGGTTAAAACTTAGAAGCAGATGTTACAGCATTCTAACTTTCATTATGCTAGAGATGATTATTAATGATCTGTCAGGCCAAGAAAGCAATGAGGTAGCACAATATGAAGATGACAGAAAATAATTTAAATTAATCTGAACAAATAAAACATGAATTTCAGAGATACCCAGTGAAGTGTATCAAATCCTGTTTCTGCTAAGCCTGGAATAGAACTAAATTTTTAGCATTTTCAGGTGGTATTTTTGCACATCTAGAAAATCAAAACATGAACAGAAGAGAGGGATGCACTGGGAAATTTAAAAAAAAAAAAGCATAAAATCATAAAATTGCTGCCTTGCACAAAAAAAAAAAAGTAATTCTGGGAGCAAAATTGGTGACTTTCGCCAATCACAAAAAGATAACCAATGAATTCAATTGTCTGCATTAGCATACTGAAAATACTGTCACTTCCTCTATATTTGTACACATCAGCTTGTGTTATAATGTAATTCTTTGGGCATTTCAACAGTAAATGAAAAAATATTTCCATCTATCATTTACTACACAATCTTCATGCTTTTGTCTTTCTGAAATAATGAGCAGATAGTTAAAAACAGGCATGGTGTAATTCACTCTTTTTTATATATGTCATTATTTTGCATCCCTTTCACCTCCTTGCTGTATCCATCTGCTTTCTGCAGTGTTGTGCTTAGGACATGCTAAATATGCTCAATTTATGTAAACAGTCAGTGACAGAGCTTGTCATGCATGAAAGTAAACACTGATGTATGTCTCTGCCTTAGAAAGAACCTACAGTTAGTTACACGCTGCGCAGTGTCTTGTGAAGGAGCCCGGATCGTCTACTCCTACCACAAGAGCAACTGCTACAGTGAACAGTGACAAAAGCGAGGGCAGGGCAGCCTCAGCTGGGTTTTATATTGAAGGGCAGGACCAGCTGAATTTCATATTTATGGGGTTGAATGATGTTTTGAAGCTAAGCTATGCAACATCAACTTCCATGATAGCATAAGAAGCTTGTGGCCAAGAGCCAAGGTGTGTGTAAGCGTGGCTTGCAATGGGCGATGCCGCCCACACACACACGTGTGACAGCTACAGGCGGCTCCACGCACGGACACCGCTGCCCTCACCTTGCACACGAAAGGAACCAGACCGGGACCGGCCTCTTCTCCCAGGCAACTGCCTGTATGAGGAGACAGCGTTGAGCTGTGCCAGGGGATGTTTAGGTTGGACATCAGGAACAAAATCTTCACACAAAGGGTGACTAGATATCAGAACGGACTGCCCAGGGAGGCGGTGGAGTCACCATCCCTGGAGGTGTTAAAGGACTGGACGTGCCACTCGGTGCCACGGTCTGGTTGACAAGGCGATGTTTGGTCACAGGTTGGACTCGATGATCTCAGAGGTCTTTTCCGACCTAATCGATTCTGTGATTCTGTGATCACCCCGGGCCGCCCGCGCTGCCGGCGCTGTCTCCGCACGCCGGGCGCAGCGCGGTTCCACGCGTGGAGCGAAGGAGCCGCCGAGCGAAGCGCAGCCCGCGGGGCAAGGCACGGGCGACGCCGGGCACAGACAGCCTGCGCTCGGCCGTGAGTGACTCCGAGGCCACCCGGCCGCGGTGCCAGGGCCGATCCCGCCGGGCCGTGCCCCTCCGCCCGCGCCCCGCGGGTCC
>VYZP01022724.1:30396-67109 GCA_013400635.1 Hypocryptadius cinnamomeus
GCGGCGCGAGCGGCGGCGGGCGCGCACCGAGGCGGCGCCGCGTGTCCCTCCGGCCCCAGCAGCGCGCGGGACCCCGGGCCCTGCGCCCTCCTCCGCACCGCGGACAGACCCCCGCCCGCAGTAAGTGCGGGGAGGGACCGCAGGGGGAAAGGGGGGGGATCCGGGCTCCGCACCCGCCAGCTGCGGGCGAGAACCGGCTGCCGGGCTGCCCCGCGCGGGGCTTTTCCTCCCGGGAAGGCGGCGGGATGGAGGCGCGGCGGGGCTGAGGCGGGGGCTGCGCGGCCTCGGCGCTGCACGGCGGTCGGAGATCATCCTCACCGGGAAAGTTGGTGTGCGCGGTCGGTGTGCGGGAGTTGTTCCGCTGGCGAGATGGAGGGAAATCGTACCCGCGGCGATTTGCCGTTAACTGTGGAGAGACGGGACCGAATCCCCCACCGATCCGGATATGAGCACCGACAGCATCCAAAGGAAGAGCTGAGCTGTCGCGTAACAATTCGCGCTTGGAAACGCTTTGGTGGAAGAGGGAGTCTGGCGTTCGTGTTCGTTTGAAAAGGGATAGCGAAAAGGGCGTGATTTTTTTTTCCAGTAGGGAAAGGAAAAAAAAAAAAAGAAGGGAAAAAAAGACCGTGCGAAACCAAGCGCCAGAGCAGCCCTCACAAGGTCATCACAGCACGAGGGAGGAAAAAGTGCTCCCGATCCATGCGATCGTATCACTTTTCATACTGCTTGTAAGGGATGTTTTTATTTTATCATTTAATTTATTTAACAGGCGAGGTGTTTGCAGGTGGTAGCGGGGTAGGTGCGGGGCGGAGGTGCCGCGCTCCTGCTATTTACTAGGGCATCAGTCGGAGTGAAGATGGAGGTGGGAGGAGATAACAAAAGCTGGTGTGCGATCCTGGGCATCTCCCACACGAAGGCGTGAGAAGGAGGAGGGAAAGGAGACGGCAGGAGAGAGAATTTCATTTCCAAAGATCAAAACAAAAGGTGGAGCAGGTTGAGGCAGATCGTGAGCGGCCGGGGCGGAAAGCGAGGGAGGCGATTTCCGCGTTGACCCGAGCGGAGCGGAGTGCGGGGGCTCTGTGGGGGCCGGGATGTGCGCGGCTGCGGAGGGAGGGAGGGAGCGCGGGCAGGGGCTGCCCGACCGGCGCAACTTTGCGCGCTAGCATCGCTTGGAAATAAGCTGCTCGCACCCGGAGAGACGCGCTGCTTGTGTGGGGCGAGGGGAGGAACGCATGCCGGTACCCCGAGGGCTTCTTCGCCCTGCTCTTCCATCCCCCGCCGGGAAGGACCGGGTCCTGGCCGCGGGGTGCGGGGGGAGCGCGGCGCTCAGCGCTGCGGCGGGGACGCCTTCCCGGCGCCCGTGGTGCCGCGCCGGGACACGGGGGCTCAGCGCCGTGCGGGGCGCTGCCAGAAGGGACCCCAGCACTGCCGCCCTCCCGCACAGCTCGGTCCCCGGGCACCGCGAGCTGCTCGGTCCCCGCCGCTCGTTGCCCTCTGCAGCGCTGCCCGTGCCGCCGGCTCCCCCGGTGCGAGGCTTTTCCCGCCCGCCCAGAGGTGTCCCCACCCCCCGGAGTCCCCCGCTCTCCCCACTGCCCCCACTAGGGAACGCCTCCCTCCTCCCACCCCAGCCAGGCGGTCCCCTTCCTGCATGAAGCCACTTGCAAGGTTCCCCCACCCCAACTTCGCATCCCGTCCGCAATGCCAAGAGCCTTTCCTCTGCTGGGTGTTCCCCCCTGGCCCCTCCCTGGCTTGCCCCATCCCGGGCTGGCTGCTCCGGCCTCTGGCGTGTGGAGAAACCGTCGGGGATTGGGAGGGAAAGGCGAAGAGCAAGGGGGGGTTGGTTGATGTTACGCAACTGCAGACCCTCCATTTCCCCGGCCCTGAAGGAGCCTGTTCAGGGGCTTTTGGGAGGTGGGACGGGGCTCTCCGCCTTCCTCGGGCGAAGGGCAGCTGGAGCCGGAGCGGGCGGAGCTCCCGCTGCCGCGCAGGTACCGCGCTCCCGAATGCCGCACGACCCGGAGCAGTGCAGCAAGGCGGGGAGGGGGTTTACCTGCACCGGCCAGGCTTTTCGGCTGACAAGCAAACGTGCAGATAACACGGTGATGAAAACACCTGCCCTTTTCATTAAAATTGAAGGGTGATTGTTTGGACATTAAACCCATAGCCAATTATCAAAAGGCCAAATATATGAATAAATTCCGTGTTCTTGTACAGAAGATGTTAGTGTAACAGATGGGTTTAAGCAATACAGGTACTTCTCTCAACAATTCTGCTGGCATATATTTTTAGCAATGTTTTGTTATTAGTGTGCCTTTGGATAGGCATTCTCGCCCTTCATATATTGGAAAGTTCGGATCTCAGAGGTATCACTATCTCTTTATGAAGAATAAAAAGATGAACATATTTTATAATCAGAACATGATATGCAACAGATTAATCAAACAGAAAATAGGTGTATGTGGAAGCGCAGTCTCTGTAGAATACATAATCACTGTCCCTTTCAGAACACGTACTTCCTTGTAGTTGTTTCTATCACACATTTTCAGAGTCATTAGTTTTCACTACCCTATTACTTGACGGAATGCCTTTCCTTTTTAAAGAACAGAGTTCATTTAAGAACATCAGTTTGCTTGAAAGATCTTCTAATACAGTGTTCATACAGCACAATCCATTTCAAGTTTGTGGACTGCGATCAATTCTAATTAAAACTTTAATTACGTTTTTCTCCATTCAAACAAAGCATGAAGTAGTCTGGGCTGATGTTGCTGTCAAGGAAAAGTAAGGAAACATGTTCTTCGTCTTGGTTATGTGTTATCCCTGCCTTTTAATTGAGGACTGAATCCTTAATCTTGTTATTTATCCACAAACTTTTATGACATAGGGCTGCAATATTTAGCCAGTTTTCTAGGTTGCCCTGTCTTCTTGACTGATACAAAGGTACACCTGCACACCACTGATTTTTCAACGTGCTTCTTGTTCTGGAACATCCAGCTATTGCCAGCAGATCAGTTGTGTCATCAAGCGGCATCTACTCCGGAGTATCACAGCGTTATGTAACTCACAACACAGAGCAAATGCCAGAGATGTCTGTGCCGCTGTCGCTCCCGTTGTGCAGTTCCCTGTGTGCCTTCCACTGCTGTATTGTACCAGAAGAGTCAGAGCTGATAGCACCCCACAGCACCAGCTGAAGGGAAACTCTGCTCTGGCTGGAATGATGTGGCCAAGTCTAACTGGGATGTGCTGGGGCAGAGCAGAGCGGAGGAGATGAGGCTGGCTGTGCAGGATGGAAGCAGTGCAATGCCGCTGGCTTTGGTGCTGTTTGGAAAAGGCGCCACGTGTCCCAGGCTGCGACATCCTGCTGACTGCAGCATGTCTGGGGTCTGGGGGGGTCCCGACGTTCCTTCCAGCAGAGCTGCAGCACCATTGAGCTGCTGCAGGCCTCTTGACTTTTCTTTCTGTCTATACACTCAGTATAGCTGCAGGAAGGATCTAAATCTAAGGATACAGGTTCCGTTAACAAACACATGAACGTGGTGAACTTTGTTGTGGGTGATTCCGTAATTGTTTACATTTCAAGCTGTTGTCCTGGTTCTGTTTTTCAGTTTTGGAATTGTAATGTTATGTCTGTCTGCGCAATGGATTCCTAAGCTTTTTTTGTATTGTATCTGCGCCTCACGGTCCCATTTTAGGTATTCAGTTCTGTTGACCTTTGCAGATTCCCATAGATTTCCAGAATTTTATGTCCCTTGGCCAAAAAGTGCTGGCTCATCCTCTAATTGTGAAACAAACAACAATGTACACTAATTGAAGATAGATTTAGAAAATTTAAAGTATGGTAGATATATTTGGTTTTAAGGTCCCAAGAATTGAAACACACAGCACTCACCCTGAGCAGCTGTGCTCCTCATCTGTGATGTTAAACATTGTCAGCACCGGTCTCCATCCTTTTGTTTTTAATAGGTATTGTTTTAGCAGTGTGCACTGCAGCTAAATACCCTTTGACTTTTGAGTGATCTGTAAAGAAGCTTGTTTCCGGGTGAGTTTGATTGCCCATGGATTCTTTACTTTCTTTAATTTTGTCTTACATTAACAGAGACAAGCACTGTGTGATCTTCCTGCATTATTTCTCATGCCTAATTTTGATTCAGACTACTCTATAATGAGCCTAGACCATTTAATCTGTCTCCATTTTCTTTTGGGGAGAGATTTTTCTTACTATTACCTGCATTTGCACACCTTTTGCCATTCTCTACTTGCTTGGGCTTTTTCTTCCTTCAGAGTGTAATTTTGTTCCTTCTTTTTGTGCATGTTCATTGCATCTTTGGATCACTTTCCACCTTACCAGTTATTTTCTTTTCTGTTTATTTCTTTCTTGGGAAATACCATGGTTTACCCCATAGCTTCTCTCCATGGCATCGCTGGAAGCTGTGTGTGGTACAGGGATGCAGCACCAACAGGGAAGGCTGTGAGCATTTGCTGTGCTGGAAGATGTAAGGATCCAGATGGGTTCCCATCACAGGGCGGCGCTTTCTTACCTCAGCTCCAACTACTTGTCTTTATTCGTAGAGAAAGAATCTTATATTTTGACTTTTATGCTATTGGTCTGAGAGTAACAGCTATAAACCCTTTCAAGGAAAATTAAACAGATGATAAAAGGGATATTTGTTCACGGAAAGCAAAATCTCAGAGTAGTGCTACAAATTTTTATTGCTTTTTAAGTTATAAAGTGCTAAAATATAGATGTATTTTTTATTTTTTTAACTATGTTGACGTTATCCACAGGGTCTCTGCTTTCAAGAGCTTTTCCACACTTGGATGTGAATGTGACTGAAAGGACAATAATACACTTGTAGGAAATTAAGACAGATTATTAGAGATGGTCTCATAGATGAAAGTTGAAAAAAGCAAGTAGTTTCAAGGAGACAGTTGAAGAAGAGAAAGATAAAAGCCACTTGATAGTCAAATTCACTGATTTGTTTATAAAAATATCAAGCTTTTTTTCTTTGTGATTATTCCCCTGAGGAAAGTAAGGAGCAGAATATGTTTAGTAAAATAACTTGTAAAACCACAGCTAATTGAAATAAATTGTGCTCCTTGGGAGTGAAAGGACAACTTCATCTTTTTTGAACTAAGCATGATGTGTTCTGAAATTATGATATCAAGGACAAAGGAATACACATTACAGATATTTTTGAGATATTTTTGAAGATTTTCTCCCTGAAATAAACTATATAAAGTCATATATATAATCCCAGACTGTAAAAATTAGTGGAATGTATTATAACTTTCTCAGTTTCACTGTTTTGAAAAATCAGGAGTTTGCTACCTTCTTGAGTTTGTCAAGAACCTACAAGCTTTGAAATAATGATAAGTGATAATTTGAAATTGCCAAGTGCATCTTTTAAGATAAATATAATAAAATAATTTCTTAATAGGAAAATAAAGAATTTTAAAATCACTTTACCATCACAAAGCCTTTTGAGGAAGATTATCTACACAATCTGTATTAAAAAAGTCTGAGTTGATGTGCAGGAAAAAAGATGTAATGGTGATTCCTATAGCTTTTACACTAATATAAATATGAGACACTAAACTTTTTGATTAAAATGACCTTTTATCACTTTTGGCTTAAAGCAGATTTAATCTTAAATAATTGATGATTTCAGAGAAGCATCATGCAGCGCTATTAAATAACAGAAAAAAAACATTTTACTTATTTCTTGTTCACTAACTTAGACTTTCTCAAAGTTCATTTATGAAAAGATCTAAAAACGGAGATCCATAATAATAAGTCTTACAAGTGGTGTTGAAAAATTTTTTTTTGGTCCTGTCAAGGTATTTTCATACAGTAGTTAGGCATAAAAAAATAATATATTTTGTTTTAACTCCTAAAGAGTTGAATCAACCAATATAATATCAACCAGTGGGGTACTTTGGTTGCTCAAACTTCATACAAATCAAACTGTATACTCAAAAAGAAAACAAGTTGTGACAGTAATTTATAGAGTTTTTAGACTAATAAATATAAGGCTCTACAACTTTTGATGAAAATTACTTTTATTAGTTTTAACTTCTAGCTAAATAGAAAGTTGTATGTTAGAGAAGAAAGCTCTTAGGTTCATAAATGTTTAAATCTACAAGGGAGATTAATGACCATTTTAACCATGTCTAGCAGAGGCCATAGCATTTGACTCAGCGATGTCTTTACTCTCCTTTTACATAAAATTTGGGGGAGGGGGAAAAAAATCAGTCTTGATTTAAAGACCATGGAAAATGGAAAATGTATCTTTGTTCTCGCTAAGCTTTTTTAGTAATTAATTATCCCTAGTGTTAAAATGTGATGATTCTAGACTTAATTACGAGTTCTTGAACAATCAATCCCCAAAACAGTTAAAAAAAAATTCTTAAATAGATCAGCTGTTGAGCCTGATGTGTGTAGAGTACCTATGACTTGATTTTAATATCTGAAAATAATTTCACAAAGGTAATATGTTACTGAAGTTTTATTTTTTTTAATGAAAGTTTTCCACTTTATAGAAAACATTTTTACTCAAAAGTAGATATTAAGTCATTCACTGTAAGATGGAATCAAATACAGTGAGGAGACATGAATATTATCCTTTTTGTGAACTGCATTTGAGAATATATGTGGTTTAATTAGACTTTATTCAGAATGGAGTAGTCTAAAATTAGAAACTTGTTTATGAAAGCTCTTACAATACAGCATATTTCTCTGTACTCTTATCTGCTATATTTAGAAATACAAAGTAACTGAAGACTCTTAGAGAATGAAATATGAGATATTAGTAGTTAGAATTAAAATGCATTTGTTTTTTAGTAGAAGCTGGTATATGTAGAGTAAAAAGTTAGTATTTTCTAAAGTTAGTGAAAGTGAACATTTAAAGAAGTTTTCAGCACTGAAAATAAAATCAACTTATATAATGGATAATGCTGCAAAAAGTTATTTGTGTGGTTATGGTTAACATCCAGCACATATTTAGTCAATTTCATTACAGTCAATGTTCTTTCATTACACCAGAATATATACTATTTTTTAAGCAGTCGTTTTTCTTTTTAAATGCACATTTTTAAAACCATACAAATGAGTACCATCATTTGTGAATGTTCTTAAAAGTTGTGTTTTTAATGGCATAAAAGGCTTTCAGTTTGGAAGATTGATAGCCTGAAAAGTGGTTTTAGTTTGACGCATGAAACATCTGATGATACTGATGATTTTTGCAAACCAGACTGGCTTGTACAAAAGAAGTGCATCTTCAAATGTCTAACAGAGTTTGCTCTGGGTTTTTTGGGGTTTGTTTTGGTTTCTTTAGGGGAAGGGGGAGATATTGTTGTTGTTGGAAGGTTATTTGGGTCTTTTTTTTTTTCTTTTTTAATCTGATTGGATATGTCACATCAACCACATTGTAAGGTTGAACAATGCTCAACAAAGAGCTCCAGGTGATTTGGAATCTGGTCCCTGCCATCCGTGCAGAATGACATTTAGAAGAATAGTATGAAATCAGCATGTTACATGTTTAACCTTGTTAAAACTTTATATCATGCATCCTTAAATAAAGAGAGTCAGATAATCACAAACTGTTTTTTTCATGTGCATAATATTCTTTCCTCCTGTCAGTGAAATCCTAACAATACACCACTATTATTGGAATGCCAAAGTGCTTAACAGAAGTAGCTTCTAAGACTTCTTTTCCTCCTCAGGTATGGTAAGAAGACCACAAAGTAGCCTTGATCATTCTTCATAAATAGGTTTTGTTTGCAAGAGTTGTCCCCACACTGGGTGAGTTCTCAGCTACTTAGTTCAATGGCTATTGTTTAATCCTTTTAATTCCTGTTTGGGAAAATAAGACGGTTGGAAGGGGCTGTGATGTTTTTACATTTTTCTCACGTGTCTGCCACAAAGAGGTGCTACTGGAACACGATCAGTAAGTAACACTTGTTTCTACATGGTGTAAGAGGTGAGCATTACTCAATCAGGCTTCCCACTCTCTTGTATGAGAATGTAATCCTGAAATGTCAACAGGTACTAACTGCCTCATGTCTTATCTCATCCTTAGCTTTTACTGATCCCTTTTTTCCTCCCTCTCTGGCTCTGCTCCCTGTCTTTGATTCTGCTCCAAAGTCTCCTGTTGCCTAAGAGCCTCCCTCTCCCTGGCTATACCGGCTGTGTGTGTTTAACCATGGTGGATGCCTCCTTCATCTTGCATTTTAGCTGTGGTTTTGTGTATGTTTTTTAAACTGAGCTTTATAAAACAAGGATCTGGCCTTTACGTATGTTCTGGAAAGTGCAGCTGTAAGTACAGTGCTATAAGGGTAAATACTTTTATTAAAATTCCGACAACGTACAAGATATATACTGTGCCTACAACCTGTGCAGAAAGATGGGGTGCATGTACAGGCATGGCGTGGAGTGACTTTTAGCCAATCCATGCCTGGTAGCAGGGACTGGGTTTGCCTCCTGCAGAGCTAATTAGGATACATTCATGCACGTTCTGCTTCCCCCCATGGGGCTGTTCACAGTGGCAAAGCCAGAGAGTGGAGGGCTGGCTGAGGCACACATTGTTCTCCAGCTCTTGGGCTGTAGTGTAGATATACTCTAGAATTAATGTCCTAAACAGCTGGCTTTGTATATAGATAGCTCTAGATATGTACAAGGTATCTGGTGCTTTCAAAGAGAAGTCTGTAAGAAGTCACAGTACAATGTAAACAGATGTTGAGTACAGCTGTATTCTTTCTGTCTGCTTTTTCTGTTGAATCACTCTCTTCAGTGCCTTAACTCTTTATCACAGTGCAAGACCCAAGATGTTCTTGTAAATCTGCAGAGTAGAAACACAGCCTATGTACTTCGTTTTTTGGGTTTTTTTTTCCCCTGGGATGTGGAATTTTGGGGTAAGAAGATTCAATGGAGACTGAAAATGTTACAGCCATTTATCATAACATTTTCTGTGTTTTTTATTCCTGCATAGTGCTATAAATAGTTCTATTGTATGTAGCTATCATCTAACGCCATTGTTGTCACTTTGCTTAACAAAACCTATCACTGCAAGTCCTTCAGTTACAAAGCATTCTCAGATGAGAATGAGCTAGAGGACTGTTGGCTAGTTACTTCTATTGTTTGTGAGGTATATTATTTTAGATTATTTCCTTCAAATATTTGTAACAAAACTGTTGTTTTTTTCATAATGTGCAACTATAAATAAATGAAAACAGTGTAACAAAGATATGAATTGTTGCTTGAGAAATCCATGGTATATATGAAATACAAGAGTAATTTTTATTTCAGTATCAAATGGTCGTATCATTACTTTGTATTGCTTTTTTAATGTTGGTGAATTAAAGCTAGTCAATTTAAAATAAATAACACTGCAACTTCATGTGCTTCAAACACGTGAAAAATAACTGTCTGACTATGACTTGAGTTTTAGTGGGTGTCTTGCATTGCACAGCTGAGGACATATTTTTCAAATTGCACTTTCTTTCCATATAAATTGCAAGGTCTTGCAGTATGTGACTCATTTCAGCTGCTAGCATCTCCGTGTTGCCAACAGGAGTATATTAGTGAAGACCAATAACAATATATCAATGTCAGCTCATCTCCAGATAAAAGAAAGTTCATGAAATGTTCAAGGTTGTTCTGGTGTTGTATATAACAGAGATAGCTGGAGATTGTAGTTCTTGTATTGCCCAGTAAATCCATCCATTTACTGTTGACAGTATTGATATATTCAGAAGGTCTTCAACATCTGAAGCTGTGTGAGACGACTAACACATTCCCTTATTTTTCCAACTCTGCATTTTGTCACTCTACCTTAGGAGATTCTCCAGTCTACAAAGACTCACACAGCAGCTTGCAGCCATTTCAGTCTTGTACTTCTGTTTTCCTTTGAAAATACCTTCAAGACATTTGCAGAAATTAGCATTTTTGGTTTGTTCTGAATGGGCAAAGTTAGTGGTATCACTCTGGGCACTTGACTAATGAGATACTCTGGCATAAACATTGAGTCTGGGAGAAAAAAAGAAACTAAAAACGTAGCAAATTCATACAAGTTACAAAAGCAAAGTCACTCTGACAACTGTGCTGTTCTACTTTGCCATGCTTTAAAAATTCAAATTATAGTAGAAGTGAGTTAGACATGGTTGTACAGTGAAAAGAAATGTGTGCCATCAGTGGGCAGTGGCATTAGCAGCACTATTGACAAATATTGACATCAGGAAATCTTTAGAAACACATGAAAAGATGGCTTGATGGTCATTATAAAAAATTACCATGGAGTTAAATGTGAAATGGAGATTTCTGGGTTAATCCCTTCCTGAAGTAACTGAACCAAAGTCCAAGGCCACACAAATGTAAGGACTCTGAGCTGATCTGTCTGATCCCTACTGGAAAAAAATTGTCAAGGAATGGATTTGAATACTGCAGAGTACATGCTAAACCACCAAAACATGTCTGTGAGTGACTGGATTTAAATGCATGGGGGAAATCTGTTGCTTTGAACACAGAGAGTTGACTGGAAATGTAGGTGTAAGTGTTCAGCAAGCTCTTAGCCTAAAGAAGATGAGACTTGGGGAAAAGGAGAAGGTGTGATCATGAATCATGTCAGAGATGTAGGCAGGATCAGATCTGTGAGGATTTCAGTGCTAGGGAGATTCATTTTAAATGAATCAAAAAGGAAGGGGGGAGCAAGGAAAAGGAGTAGCATAACATTTGAAGATAGCAGAAGGCAAAGGTGTCAATATCTAGGAAACGCTGAGTGGAGTCTCTCACAAAAAGGGTGATTAATATGAAAAGTACTAACAGATGCACTACTTTTTGTGATTTTTTTAGGTGTTGTGAGAAAACTCCACTGGTAAAATTTGAATTTGCAGGAAACATTGAATTTAATGATAAATCCATCTGATTCTTGCCACTTTTCTCTGAACTGCTCCTTCTGATGTAGTGACAGACAAGCTGTATCAGAGCTGTGCTAGGGCAGAAGCATCTGAGTTAGGTGTTCAGAGGAAGCTCCTGCTGAACTGCCAATGACTACCTGAGCTGTGATAACTTCTCTTATACTCTGTGTCAGATGAGTGATAGATGTAGCTGTTGGAGAAAAGGAAGGAGAATTGAGATGGTTTTAAGTCACATACAAGTCCTAAAAATGACCACAGAAACACCCCCAGTGCAGGCTCTCTGTGGCAGTGAGCTCTGTGTGGGTGCAGGGGAATCTGCTCATCCAAAGGCATTTGGGATGTGAAACTAAGTGGAGAGAAGGATTAGAAAATAAAATATGAAGTATTTGCATAAGACTTTATATGTTCTCTCATCATATGATTCATTGATCTTATGATTGAACAGCTGTTCTTAAAATTTCTTCTTTTCTGAAGTAAAAACTTGTTTGGAGAGCTCATTTTGAAGAATTTATGTGACAAGTTGCTCATTGTTTTGCATTTGTATTTATGTGCCATGTATTTTTTTCACTGCTGATGTCAGTTTTGAATGGGATATGGCAACTACAATACTGGCATATTTATAGAATTTAACATGATTTCATTCACTTAGCATTACATGGTGATGATGGTGCAGAAGGCAGAAATGTACCTTGTCCAAGAGCTTTTAGAGAATTGATGGCAAAGCAGAGGATGGAATCCCAAACCCTTATTCTCAGAGAACTGTAGACCCTGTTTTAGGCTTGTGCTTGACCACAGTGCTACAAATGAAGTTCCTTTCATGGGAGGAGTTCAGTTAGCTCTGATAAATTTAAAGAAGCTGTACAAAACCTCAAACATTTTCTAGTTGTTAGAAGTCAAGGTGGAAAAACACTTGGCAACTCGTGTAAATTTTTGAATTCTAAGTATTTCAGTGCCATACATCAGTAAAGGCCAATCTCTGCCTCAAAAGAGTTGTTCACACAGTTCTGATGTCATTCCCATATCCATGATTGTCTTCTGTCAGAAACAAGTAGTACAAGATTTGCAGGGGAGTGACCACAGCTGGGGTTTTAAAAGAATGAAGATGCAGGACTAGAAATCTGGATGAAAGCAGTGTCCCATTGGACTTCTGGTGTGACACTGGTGTGCCCCAGTCTGGGCTATGTCTGATTGCCCCAGCACCAGGTGATCTCTGCTCCTGGAAGCAGGAAGGGGAGCATGGCACCAGCTTGAGCTGAGCTCTCCCTCCAGCTAACCCAGCCTTTCCTGGCAGGGCTTTAGGGCCTATTTTTTTGTGGTTTACCTCACCCAAATGACCCTTTTTTTTCTTTTCCTTTTCTGGGTAAAGAAGCATGACCATTTTTTTCTTATCTACCTTGCACATGGCCACACAAATCCTGAGATATACACAAGACATTAGGTAAGGAGTTCTTTCCAAAAGTGAATATGGTTCTTTGCAGAGTATAACCCTTTTTGGCAGGAGAACTGGATTGTGTCAGATTAAAATCGGTGTGTAATCATCCCATGGTGCAATGGGAGCAATACAGAGCTGTGATCAGACTGTGACCTATTCCTGAGGCTTGTCTTTCCTCTTGGCTCTCTGAGGTATTTGGTAGGAAGCTAAACATTGCAGTTTAGTAATATTGGCAGACCTTATAAATTGTAATGGGAGCAAGTGCTTGTGTGTACTTGATGAGCTAAAGATTTAATAAAATTATTGAATAATAATAGTAAGTAACAGGTAATAAAAATAATAAATATTGTATAGCTTACATTTAAATCATTAGTACCAGCAGCAGTCTAATTTTGGAATGTTATGAAATGGAAGCAAGCAGGTATTTGCACATCTCCCAGTTTCCTGTGCCTTTGCTGGTGAGATCTGTTGGGTGGTGTTGTGATAATGATGATCCACTTGGACTAAATCTGATGAGGAGTGAACTGCAGGGCATGCACTGGGTTTTTTAAGTAGATAGGGAGGAGGTGTACCTCTGTGTTATCTCTGGGTTTTAATTACATTGGATTAATTACATCATTATATTGCATTTACATACAATTCTTATGTCAGTTTTAATTATTAGTTAAGCCATAGTCCTTGACATATTTTTCCTTTTTAGGCTTTTGCATAAAAAAATACAGGTGTCAACATGCTCATTGCACATGTATGCAATGTTGTCAAAAGTACTATGAAAAAATAAGTTCAGTTTCTCATTTGCATTTGAAGTTATCCTTCAGAAAGAAGCATGAGACTGACACCTGTGCTTTGTACCATACAGCTAAATGGTAAAGCTCTATAATGTACAGACAAATTCCATTTTAGACAGGCTTTGTAGCTTTTCCCCTTGGACATTAGCATTACCTGGAACTCAGGTTGACTGTGAATGAAGAGAAATGTGAGGATTTCTCAGTTCAGTGAAGAGAACAGGCATAACCAGTTGCATTCTGCTAATCCAAGGGCTGTGCCTGAGATTTGTCACTGCAGTAAGCCTTGGCAGGAGTGGCTATTATCCACTCTTCCTTGTTTCAGAGGGGCATGGGTGTGACAATGTAAAGCCCAATACCTGGTAAGAATAGTATTTTTAAAAATATTAGAGCAGAAGCAAATGAAAGGTATGTATTTTATGTGGAATGGTCCATAAGTTGCATGCTTCCTGGTTTTCCTTTGAAAAATCCCTTACTTCTTTGGCCAGCTGTGGGTGATCATTACTTCCCATTTATTATTATGGCAAATTATTTTAAAAATTGAGTCATTTGAGCACCAGTCATGCTGGATATAAGCCAATTCAACTTCATCAGGCTCCGTCAAGTTGTTATTAAGTGCTGTCCAAGTCCAAATTATGGAAGACAAAAGAAGATTTGCCATGTGTAAGAGTTGGTTATACAGTTTTTTTCAGCACATCAAGACTCAGGAGCTCATACAGAAAACTTTCCAGCTTAGGTGTGTATTCTAAAAGTAAAACTGCAAAGCCTGGTTGTTTTTTAACAAACAAACTTGCCAGTTCTACTCTGCTCCTGTAGCAGACTATTCAATGGGACATTTTATCACTCTAAATGAAAAATTTAAATGTATGCTTCAGCAGTAGTAGGACTTTGCTTTGGCTGGAACAGTCCTGCATCCCATGGCTAGCTGAAAGGGCTCAGTCACTTGATACTTCACTTATTTTTTCTGCCAGAAATACTTTGACAGCACATGCCCTAATGTGTCACTGCAGTATAACTTGTTCCCAGGGGAATAAATGAACAAGCAGGGAGGAAATGATCAGCCCGCTTCTCTTCCTGGACAGCTTGCATTGATTAGTAGACAAGGTTGCTCCCTGCACTCTGGCATTCCTGCAAGGATTTTCCATATCTATCTTCCCCTCAGCCAAAATCAAAACAAGCTGCAAGTAGTGGAAAAGCAGAATATGGCTGGTGGGAAGTGGCAAGCAGCTCTTCCTGTGGTGAGCAGATGAAGTAGCTTTTAAAAAGATTATGATAGGAATGTAGTCACTAGCTTACTCAAACTGTCTCAATTTTTTCTCCTAAGTTTATCAGATTATTTCTTTGAGTTTTTTGTCAGGTATAATCTCCTGTGCATCTGTATTGCATATATTACCTTATGTCTAGACTGCTTTTGACTGGAATACGTATTTTCTTGGCTAGGAAGTAGGTGGTATGCCGTGAAGCACAGAGGATGCTGCTGAGGTCCTGTTTCTGCATCTGGTGTGGGCACAGCCAGCCAGCATCAGGTGTCTGCCTTGGGCAGGCTGGGCAGAGCTGTGCTGGGGACAAGCCCAGGAGCTGGGGCAGTGCTGAAATCCAGTGCAACTCACCTCAGCACCCACCACTTAGTGACAACTGGCACCTGCCATGGAGATCCTCCGAGAGAATGCAAACCTGAAGACTGCACAGACAGCTTGAATGATGACCCGTTTTTGCCTAAGATATAAACATCCCACATCAGTTATGCCCAGGTCACAAGTTTAACCTTGGGTCTGTGTGAACCTTGGAGAAAAATTTTCATGCTTGTCTGGGTCACACACAGACTCAGGATGTTTTGCCATTACCTCTGCTCTGTAAGTTTGCTCTGGGACAGCCTAAATTACATTTACCTATACTGTTCATGAAGGAATTTGCAGATCTACCTCCAACATTTGTGCAGAAACTCCATATGATAGTATGGAGTATATAAATTTATAAAGTATTCAGCACCAGTGTGCATAGCTTGTATGGGCATTTAGGGATCTGTGGGGATTCTTTTAAAGTGAATTTAATTTAAATATTAAAAAAAGGATTCTGTAGCTCACTGCAGAATCTTTAACTATTTTGATTATTTTTATGTGGTAATTCTCCTTCCAGTGTGGAATGGTTTGGAGTGGAACAGACCTTTCTGCTAGACCAGGTTGCTCAAAGCCCCATGCAGCCTGGTCTTGAACTCTTCTGGGGATTGGACATACACAACTTCTCTGAGCAACCTGTTTCAATGCTGCACCACCTCACAGTAAAGAATCCTACTACTGATAATCCATTCTAACAATTAATGAATAATATGAAATTTATTACTGTTGGAATCTAGGTGCGTGTATCTTACGCCTTCTATAAGGGAGCTTTATAGCAGCCTTCCAGTACCAAAAGGGGTAAAGCTGCAGAAGGAGTTTTTACAAGGGCATGGGGTCATAGGACAAGGGGTAATGGCTTTAAACTGAAAGAGGACAGGTTTAGATTAGATGTTAGCAAGAAATTTTTCACTAATTTTTCACATCTCATGCTGTCTGTGGCCACACCAGATTTTTCACTATGAGCATGGTGAGACAATGTAATAAGTTGCCCAGAGAAGTTGTAGGTGCCACAGCCCAGGAAATGTTCAAGGTGAGACTGGATGGGGCTTTGAGTAACATGATCTTGTGAAGGGGGTCCCTGGGCATTGCAAGGATGTTGGAACTGGATGATCTTTAAGGTCTCTTCCAAGCCAGACTATATGATTCTATGAAAAATGAGAACCCACATTTTTGTAGTAAAGTGAATAGCAAAGAGAAGTTCTCCTGTTCCTGATGTTCTTTGGGAAATGCTATTCCATGTATAAGTGCTTTGAGTCTAGGGAATTATTCATTGGAAGCAAGATGCTTTTCTGAAAAAAAAGGAAGGAATGAGAATATTGTAGTGTTGAATTTCTGAGAAATGCCTTGTGTATTTCATATTCACTACTGATTTTAATTTGAACTATTGCTCAAGTATAGGCATGTTCATAATGATTAAATCATTAGAAGCGTTTGAAAGAATTACAGAACCTTGAAAAATGCCAGTTACCAAGGGAGTAAAATTATTTCTCTATATGTAAGAATAGAAAGCTAAGCCTGAGACTGAAGCCACAGCTCCATAAATGGTCTTGCTGCACATCATGTTCCTACCCACAAAATCCAGGATGCAATTACCTGGCTTTATTAGGCACAAAAGAAGGGCTGTCCCAGGAAGAAATTACCTCATCTTGAGGTTGGAACTAGGACAAAACTCCCTGATCCTGAGAAAGGTGTATTTACCTTTCTCAGGGTTTCCTTGCTGCTCCTGAGGCAATTGGTGGTTAATGGGTGGTTAACATCTCCATTTTGTCTCAGTGGCACAGTCAGCCTCTGTTCTTTTTCCAAAAGCTCAGCTTTGTCTGAAATGCCACCATGTGACCCGTGGAGCTTGCTGCTGGTAAGCAAAGCTTGACAGACAGCCTACGCTGTTTCCAGGGTGTAGGAAACATTAGGAAATACTGACAAGATCAGTGTGATGAAATAAATAGTATTCTCCAGCTGCTCTTTGTCTTCCTTTGAAAACATTACTTTTTATGGCCACAGATTTTCCAATGGGAAACACTGAATACAGTTCAGGACCAGCTTTACCTAGGCTTCCACTGGTCCTAACTCCAAGAAACTATTTGGTTCCTCCTGCTGTAACAGTGTTAGAATTAATTCTGGTTTCTGACAGAAGATCACCCTGGAGTTAGTGCCCAAGGCTGCTAATGTTAGTGCTGCATTAGAGATCCGCATCAACATTTTTGATGCATAAATAACTGTTGCATTACGTCTCTATCTAATACCCTATCTCAAGTATAGCATTTGGGGCACTTTTAATGGTATTTGGTTATCTAAAAAGTGCTCTGTCAGAGCATACCGCAGGTATCTAGGTGGTGGATGTAGTGTTGCTATTTATATCATAGTGCTCTACAAATATTAATAACACTCTGCTTCAGAGTGAGCTATAGCCATAAACCTGTAAAATAACTCCCCACGGTTCATCTTGATAGTCTGTTGAAATTGGACTGCTCTGACTATACCCCCTTCAGGCTCACTGCCAATCTCATATTTTATCCTGAAATTCCGCAAGGAGACACTCAAAATAAACACTACACTAGCAATTGCTTGAATTATACTTAAGGCAGTAGCAAGCATTGGTTTCACTTTAGCCTCTCTGTGGCTTTCTTGAAAATCCATGAAGTTTGACCTTCTGAATACATTTTGCTCTTATTTATCTCCCCTTGACTGCAGTAGGAGCTGAATGAGCATAGCTGAGAAGGGAATGGGTATGTCATAGATGCTAACCTGTTATGACTAAATTATCCCTGTTAGTCCCGTGTTTCCTAGCCCCAGGAACTTTATACACTGCATATCTCCTCACTAGCTTGCTTTCAGCAAAAATACAGCTATTAGATTTGCTTTTGAGTTTTCTTAGGAGGAAAAAAAAAAAAAAAAAAGAAAGCTAGAAATTGCAGTATTATTCCAGGCACCATTTCAGAGATGTTCAGCTTTTTGTTGTGCAAGTGCTTTTTCTTTACTTCTTTTGAAAATAGTTGATTTTTTAATTCACTTTTAAGGCCTAAAGGTGATCAAAATAGCCCATCACCAAGGTCAGTATACCCTTGAATCAGACAGGTTTGCTAATTTTAAACTTCAGTGTTTTACAGAAAGTAGTGTGTTTAGCAAGAATAAAGAGGTAGAATGTGGGATTAGGACAATATGAATGTTCACACATCGCTGCCAATGAAAGCAAAGCTTGCAGGTCTAATTTTAGGCTTTTCAGCCTTGGTATTGTTCCTTACAGCGCAGTTATTTTCCATATGATACAAAGCACTCCTTTTCTTTTCAAGTTTTATAAACTGCTTTAGAGGACAAAAGCAAGGACAAAGTGAGTATATGTCATGGTTGAAAGCAAATCAAAGAAGCTTAAGTAAGGCTGAAGTTAGTGGTGGTTGCATGCCTCTATATTCAGAGGACAGTTCTTAAAGAAAACCAAGAATCTTGAGAAACATGTCACAAGACCTGGAAGTAGAGTTACATGGTGTCTGAACTGGAACCCTTGGTTGTGACTGGATGTGCTTCAACACATTTAGTTAATTTACACTGTGCTCAGATGCCTAGTAAGTTAGTCCTTTTTAAAATTGTCAAAATGACCTGTGCTATTTGGAGAAGTGGGATTTTCAGGATACTTGCCTATCTCTTGGTCGTCCAAACTAAGCACTGTAGATGCAGTGAGGATGTCACAACTAATTCTTTGTGTAACACCAGATAGATGTTAAAAGTTAACTTTTACTGATGCATTAATAAAAAATTATTTTATAGAATTGTAGAAACATAGTACTGTAGAAATGGTTATATTCTTTCCTGTAGATTAATTACCAAGGACTGGAACCAGTTGATGTTAAGTCATTCCCCATGGAAGTGTCAGCAATGGTATTAAGCTGCCAAAAACACCTTTAAAAATCATTAAGTTAATGTAGTCCCCATTTGTCATCTCAGAGAAGCTTATTATCTGCATGAATATTTCTCTGCATGGTTCAGAGAAATCAGAGACCATTAATCTGGGTGATTTTTAGTACGTCTGCTGTTTGAAGCTGGTTGGTCACTGGCTGTGTTGGCAGAAAGAGTTTCTTGGGAAGAGTCTGTGCAGGGGCTGCTGTAATGTTGAGCTGGTATTTTGTTCCACAAGCTCAGCAAAGGTCCACTGCCTTCACTGGGCTTCACCAAGCAGGCAGTGCCAAGGTTTGGGTCACAAGGTGTGAAGCACAGTTTGAGTGAAGCTCTGCAGTTGTCCCCAAACTGGGAGAGTCATCTCAGTCTGAGCTCATGGGGTAGGATATTTTTTCATGCCTTTCTAGCTCTCTAGGAGTTAAATGTTTAGTCTAATTGTGTAGACTTTTTTTTTTTGTTAGTCAGACAAGAGTAAGTATTTCCAGAGAGCAATTAATGCCAGTCACCTTTTATATATACTTTTAGCATGGAATGAATTGCTTCTTGCTGAAATGGGTGCCTGTTTCTCTCCATTGCACATTGGAGCCTTGATGACTAGTTTAGATTAGATATCCAGCTTCTAATGGCTACCACCCAGGTAGAAATAACCTGGATTAATCAAGTTCCCTGCTACTGACTATAATGACTTCCCTGTTATTGTTCTGTGTATGATTTATGGATGCTGTGTTAGAGGAGTAGAGTCTTCTCTTGTTTTTCTTTGCAGTAATTTCAAATGGTTTGTCATTAATAGTATAGTTGCTCAGTTTTCTGTTGTTCCTGATCATACGAAAGTTTTTGAAATTGTGTCATTTTTGTTATTGACTGTAATCACTAATAATATCGTAAAAAACACTAATTCATTTTCATGATGGAACAGATTAAGTTAAAGGCTGGTTGTTGGATGCTTTTCTGGATTCTGGCCAGCTTCTTGCAGTCATGAGTCAGTGTGACTCTTTTCAAGTTAAAGAAAAAAATGTTTCTAATAAAGTTTGGAGCACAGATAGGGTGAAATAGGGTGGGAGCATGACGTTAGTGAAGAATAAGCCAGCTNGAGTAAATTGAATGCTGCTCTTAACCCTAAAAAAGGTTTTTCCTAGATGTTCTGAAAAGTTTTGGGGGTTTTTTTTGAGAAGTAATGGTAATGACATGACATCCCTGGCCTCATTGCCTTTTCCATTTTCATTATATCCTTTGATCACGGACAGGCTGGCATCAGCAACTGCAAGTCAGGTTCATTTCTGCATTTGTTCTGGGGAAAACAAACACAGCCAGTTAAAGCTTCTACTGAGAAATCTCAGCTCTCCAGTGTTTTCTCTTCTGACCAGTCCATGGTGCTTTAGGGTACTTGGAGATTTTTTGCCCAGGTGTGAGGGAAACATTTGCTATCAGTCTCATCCTCCCAGCTTCATCTGCACCCCCACACCCAACTGTAAACCATGGTGTTACTTTTGTGGCTGGCTTGGGTTTCTTAGCCTTTCCACAACATAAATCACTAAGCTTTACAATCTATTTTTTGACATAAAATTCTCTGCAATATTTTAGAGTTTTCAGCATCCTTTTAACATTCTGCAGCCTGCTGCCATGCCTCCCATTCAGCTTCTGCCTCTCTGGGTGTTGCTGACAGCCCTGCTGGCAGCCTGGGCACACATCCCTCTCTGCTCTTTGGGAGTGGTTGTGTTATCTTTGTGCCTGAAGATGCCAAGACTATTTAAATGTCAACAAGATGTTGCCCAGATGAATTCCACTGTAGCTTAAACAAGCATACCTGGGTTTTTGCCCTTGTCCATCCATCTTGCATGCTGTGAACATCACTGCTCTCACTGCTTTTGCTGATGGAAAGTCAGAGAAAGAGAAGACAAAGTACAGATAAAACACCAGGGGTGATGAGAATTGGCTTTGGGTAGAGAGTAAGAACCAGATAGGAAGGAAGGAGGGAAAGAAAGTTGGAGGAAGAGACAGGATGAGCTGGTACAGATTTAGTGGGACTGGCTTGGCAAGCCAGGGAGCCAAAGTACAGGGGAAAGATTGGACAAGAAAGAAGAAGAGGGACAACCTGGGCCTGGGATTTACAACCAATTTGCTGTTACCTACGTGTCTGTCTCACAGCAGAGCCATGGTAATGCTGTGCAGGCATACTTAATGTTAAGCACATCTCTTAGCTTATATTTATTTTGTGTGTATATCTCTATATGTGGTGTTGTCTCTCAGCAGCACTTATAGCCCATCCTTTCACCAGGCTGCTCAGGCACGTGCTGTACCACACTCTTACTGTGCACTCACAGCTTAGCACTCACAGTTACCCAGGAATAACACTGATATAAGACAGGATTATTCACAGACCTGGCTATTTTCATCAAGAATAAAATGCCAACCTGAATTTTCACAGGTTTGCAGTGGCAGTGTGTGAGAAACTGGGACCTTCAGAATGTTAAGAAGTGGTACCACGTGAGGTACCAAGGCACGGATTCACAGCTTTATAAAGTTCAGTGTCTGGCCTGCTTTGTATGCTGGTGTTGTATTCATAGAAAGTAAAGGTGACAGAGTTTAAGTTGCATTTGGGGCAGGGAATGCAGCAACTAAATACTTGAGATGAGATTTGCATAGCTATTTAGGTACCTGGTGAGATTTCTGAAGAGCACTCAAGCTGCTGGAGGGATGCTTGATACATTTGTACTGAACATCACCTTGATTTACTTGAATAGAAATGAACCAATGCAATTAGACAACAGTACCTACATTAGCCAGTGGTCCAGACCCACAGAAGCACTTACATGTTTTTTGTGAAGCTGGCCTTATATCACCTGTCTTGAAGTCTACATTTTTCCTTTCCAGATATGCACATTTCCCACAAAAAAATAATAATACAGATTTTTCTAAGCAAGAAAAGAGATTTTTGATCCCTTCTCTTGGATCTATTTCTTGAAAACACTAGCTCCCCTCCCTTCTTGCTTGGTCATAGTAACAGGGCTACTCTGATCAGGAAAGATAAAGGGATTGTTTTTCACTATGGAAGAGCAGGTTTCCTGAATATCATTTGTTCTATACTCCCTTTTGTCTTGGAGATTGAAAAATATTGCTACCAGAAACCCGTAATTTGGAGCCTTGTTCACTTCCAGAGGCCATTCTGTAACAGGTTCTTTTTATACTGAATCTTTTGGGAGTAGTTGAGGGAAATTTAAAAAAAAAAGAAAACGAAAGAAAGTCCCAAACCCTGCTACAAGTATAACTAGCTCAAACAGTTCTGCCTTCTAGCAGGGATATCTTCTTATATTATGTCTTCCGATGTGATTTAGTACGTGTTCCAAACTCCTGGAAAGTACCACTATAGTTTTTAACATTACCGTGTTTTGTGATGCTGGATTCTGGGGATTTGGGGATTTTTTTTGTTATTATTATATTTTATTCCACTGTTTGTCTTATTCCTAAACTGCAGCCTTAATTTATTTTAACTTTTCTTCTGTGTTGTCACACCAGAGAGAATTAACAGCTCTACCAGCGCAGCATTTCACGTAAGCAGGGCCGGACCCAGCTGCAGACCTGTAGATTTTCTGTTGCTTTCAAACTTTGAATCAACACCAGGTGCCTATCCTAAAACTGTATTCTTGTTCAATGACAAATATTGGAGATGAACCAGGAATTTGGGTGTGAAATCATACTTTTTCTGCCCTAAATGGTTGCAACACTTCTTCCTAAGTTGTTAAAATACAGGACTCTATGAAATATTTTATCAAGTTTTTAGCCTTTAATGATAACAATATGTTTAAGGTATTTTCTGTCTAGTTTTAAATTTTCCAAGTTATGTGTAGTGCTTAGATACACATAATATGATAAAAGGTAGTAGACATAAAAACAGTTATCACACATTTTTGCAGTTTATGAAGAATGGGAGAAAAAATGAAAAGTATTCATGAATTACTTGTGCAATTGTATAGTGAAGTGAGAAGGTTTGTGTATGATTTGAGACTACTTAAAACAATTGGATTAAATCTGACTATAAATTGCTGCAACATGATTATAAAATACTGAATATAAGGAATATAAAATGTCAGGTGGATTTATTGGTAGTAAGAGGAAGGCAATGCCTATGGGACTAAATACATTGATAGCTATAACAAGTAGAAATTGGGAGAGGAAGTGGAAATCAATGAGGATAGATCTCTGAAATTACCAATTCATATCAAATAGCAGCTAAAATATCTAGGAACTAGTATGACAGTAGAAATGTATTTATTTTATAAGCATGTTGAGCATTCCATCTGTAATTATAGTCACTTTTATGATAAAGAATTAGTAAATTTGTAAAAAGCCTAGAAAAAGGGAATAAAGTTGTTTAGAAATGTGGCACATAGGCTGGACAGAGTCTGGCTATTTCATATCTGATGAGGAACAGGTGAATAAGAAATAGTCACTCTCACAATGCCAGAAAGAGGGTCACCAATGAAATTATTGTATAACGTTTAATTAAATTACAAAACTGATTTCCACAGGATGTTGTGGAGACAAAGATATAAATGTGGCTGAAAAGGGATCAGACAAACTCAGGAAAGCTAATTTAATCAGTGATTATTACACATGATAGTCTGGAAAATCAATGGAGAGAGGACAGCACCTCCAATATATGACTCATCCCAACCTAGGAGAAGTGTCTTAGATCAACTTGCTGAGTCTCTACCTGGAGATGACTGTGTTACTGTTGGTCTAAATTACTAACTTAGTATAGACACCAAAATTTGAGAGCATTAAAGCAAGCTGATTTAAATCCCACCATAGATGTTATTTTCCTGTACTAAAGATGTGGGGCATTTTTGCAATTAAAAAAGCTGTGCGTGCAATTCAGTGTTGAAGAGGGTGTTTGATTATAAAGAAAGGATATTTTCCTATTTGTCATTCAACATTTTTTTTTCTTTCTTGCAACCAGTTTAATTTGTATGCTTTATAGCAGACGTATAATAAATATGAAAGAGACTGTATCATCCCCAAAGAGGTTATATCATTCTCAGCCTTTGGAATCATTAGAGAGAGCAACAACCATTTTTATATTAAACCTTTTTGCCTCCACATTCTCCAGTGGTGAGTGAAGTAATCATGAGGTAATGCCATGGAAGGCAGTGTTTGATATTTCTAGCTTTCCAGATTCTACAGACTTAAATAGTCCAGGATAGCTGCCAGTGCAGTTCCTGCTTAGTATCATGGTTGGGAATAAAAATATTTCACCTGCTGCTGTCACCTGAGAGTAGCAGTTGCTATGAAAGGCACAGCCATGCAAAGGCTGTCCTTGCCTTTTGTCCAGGCTCTTTGTCCTTGCCTGTTATCTCCAACAATTCCCCCTCAATTTGGAGAGATCCTCCTTGATCAGCTTTGGCAAAAGCCTTGAGGTTGTCTCTTCAAATGCAGGTCTGCTAGAAAATAAAAATGTCTTTTTATGGTTACTTTTCCTTTTTCTGTCCAGCATCTTTGTAGTTAGGTTCCACAGACCTCAACTATTCCCATGGACAATTCAGTGACAGACAGCCTAAATTAGGAAAAAACATCCTGCCCCTTAAGAATTAGAGTTATATGTCATGCTTTCCAGGATTCATAGCCTACAATAATGTCTTTTTCTTGCTTGTTTTTCTAAAATAGTTTCCTCAGTGGGTCCTTATCTACCAAAGGTGGACAGTGAATCAGAACAAAATTATATTTTCCTAGACAATTTAATGGAGCTGTAGGCTGCTATTTTAGATTTGCAATCTTGAGACCTTTGGAAAGATTTCTGAGTCAGCTTGTCTGTGCTTAGCAACCTCCATCAATTGCTTTATCCTTGTGGTAGTTAAACTGGAGGAATTCAGACAACAGTTTCTGTGAATTTCATAATAATTTAAGTGTTTATATAGCTTTCATTTGTTTTCCTCCATATTTTTATCTGCCTCACCATTGCTTTTTTCTGGCTTTTTTAATGTATTTCTATGGCCTGTCCCAGAGCTGTTCCTTTGTAGCAACTTTCCATGTACTTTGCTGAAGGAGTTCTGCATACACTGGTATCAACCCAAATCAAAAATGTTGCTTACCTTTTTATGTCATCACCAAAAATATAACTCTTGAACTCTGTGTCCTAGAAAAACAAGCATTTTAGAAAGTGATCTGAAAAGTAGGCATCTCTTTAAACTAAAAAACCCAAAACACAACAAACCTGTTGTCCTTTGCAGGATGAGAAGTTGGATGAAGATGGATGATGTGGTACTGCAAATTTGTGGTGTGTTGTATTGGTCTCCTCTGTCTTCTCCTCTTTCTTCAGTATAGATTTTATTATTCTTGGCCATAGTAAATGCTACTGGAATTTAGACTGGATTTCTCTCTGTTTTTTCTTTTTGTATACCTTTTCTTATTTCACAAAAAAAAAAAAAGCATGTTTGCCCACACGTGGATTCAGCTGAGCAATTTATCAGTTTTATTAGTACAGCAGTAGTAGCCAGTTTTTATAAAAATTTATTCCAGTAGAGGTCTCATTGAAAAACAGTTGGAAGAAATTATTCCAATTACTTTTAATGTATGAAATGATGAAATTGTGCTGTCCTTTAGCATGAGAGGCTTTCTCTCTCTCCCTCCCTGTCTCCGTCTGGCATCTTTTAACCATATGAAAGAAAGACCATATGCTGTGATTTGCACTGGGGACCCATGGAATGTTATATGTTTTACCATGCTGTCTTGCAGAACTATTGTACTGTATAAATGAAGTCAAAACTAGAAGAAATAGTTAACAGCTTTCAAATGCTTCATGGCTGAGATTTACTGGGTTGTATTTGGAATTAGTCTTTAGTTATGAAGGACATACACGAGGCTCAGGGGCTTGCCATTAAGGTCATTAAATAATAATGAGGTTCCTGTACTGGGGACATAGAGTCTCCTCTGAGACAGCCAGCATTCCTTTTGCTTTGTCCTTTTTGCTCATTTTGCATTTTCTATCAATATTAATGTCAGAGTGCATTCTTTTTTCCCTCACAACATATAACCTTGCTAGTAGCTCTATCATCTGTAAAAATACTTACATTTTTCCAGGAAGAAGCTCATCTGTGTTACCTATGAGTGATTTCATGTGAAGCTCATCTATGTTATCTATGAATGATTTCAAAGCGTTACTAGCATGTGTTAATTAATGAGGAAACACATTATTGCTTTTTGATGCTGGGTTTGCTGTTGTAATAGAGTCAGTCTGCACTAAAGAACTCATGTTCTCAGTCTGTGTTAAAGCCATATTAAAATTTGAATCAATTTTTTGCTTTATGACAGAAATTGGGTTGGCAGCTCTGGAAAGGGAATGTCCTAGAGGAGGAAACACAGCTGTCAGTGAATACTTCTAAATTCAGTCATGGTGGGACTAGTTCAGTTTCACACATTCCCAGCTTTGACCTTTTTTCTCCAATATCCATTGAGGATAGTAGTCAAGGTTGAAAAATGAGATCAACAGTGATTTGTACCTCTTGTGCATTATTCTGTGAAATAGCGGAGGGGGCTTGGTGGTACTGGGTTAATGGTTGGACTCGATATTCCTAAAGATCTCTTCCAACCTGAACGATGGTTGGATGTGGGACACAAAGAGCAGGTGGGCTTTGGGCACTGCTGACTCAGCAGCTGGCTGCACATGCCCTCTTTGCTGGTTGTGTGTGTGCTTGCTGGAGTGGGCAGGACGGCTCACAGCTTGATGTCTAGCACAGCATTGCACAGCAGCATCAGCGTGTTAAGCGACATCAGAAACACTTTATTTCCCTCCCAGCTTTCAGAGGCTGCCTGCATAGCATAAATGGGGATTAAGGGAAGGCAAACATTTTTCATAAACTCCAGAGGGAAAGCCTTTAGATATAATCTTGATGAATCAATTTCAGTGAGCAAGGTTTCTCTGCAATGACTTTTCTCTGCTATAGAAACAGGGCACTGCAGCATTGAACTGTTAGGTTCAAGCTGGTGGTGGGGGTTGGTCTCTCTGCCCAGGTAACAAGTGACAGGGTGAGAGGAAATGGCCTCAAGTTGCATTAGAAGTTTAGATTGGATATGAAGAAAAATTTCTTCACTCAAAGGGTGGTCAGACATTGGAATAGGCTGCCCAGGGAAGTAGCGATGTCACCATTCCTGTAAGTGTTCTAAAGGCACACGGATGTGTCACTGGGGGATATGGTTTAGTGGTGAGCACAGTGGTGCTGGGGTAAAGGTTGGAATTCATCCTAGACATTTCTTCCAAGCTAAAGATTCTATGATTCCAAGTTAGGTGTCAAAGTCTGGAGGGAAAGATCTCATTTGGGTGGTCCATCTGCTTAAGTGGAGGTGTCTAGTGCCACCTAAAAGGACCTAAGGTGTCTGAGATATCCACGTGGGACACCCGGTGTCTCAGCAGCTGAGTTGACTGGAGTGGCTTAAGTGGGTACTTGTTAGGGCCTCTCATCCTTGTTAACAACCTATCAGCTTAGAGGTAGATTGAGGGAACTAAAATGTTATTTCAAATGAGCCATCCTAACACTAAGTAAAATTTTTACATTTATTCCAAACCATAATATCAAAAGCGATGAAAAAACCATGCATTTCATAGTAGTGCAAAGAAAGATTTATTTTTTTTTTAAAGTTCTGCCTTAGGGAAAACATTTTCAATTTTTCTTCTGGCTTTCTGTCATAGTCAAGGCTACTCCTGATCAAATTTTAGATATCTTTTTCCTGTCCAAGCTGTGTACGTGATTCATCTGTTCACTCATTTGTATGAGTAACATTTTTGGTCAACCCTGTGTCCAACTAAAAGGTGTAAAGCCATTGATTTCATTCTGCAAAATTATGATTCATCTTCTCAGTGATATATTTCCTCTGCATTTAATCAGACTCCATCTGAAGCAGTCACAAGGGATGGTTCTGGCGATTCATTTGTAATGAATTTGGAGGGAGCGTTGCGTCAATGGATCACTAGCCACAATGATACAAACACTTTATTTTGAATTTGAAAGGTTTTTAGTAAAATAAAAAGCTGTAATCTGCTTTCCTGCTAACCACTCCTGTTAACATCGGCTGTTACACAGCCATGTGGGTTTTAGAAATGTAGTGTTTAGCCCAAAGGTCAAAATGATCTGTTGAAATCAGCTCATGCACAGCAGTCATGGATGTGCAAAAGCCAGCTGACACCAGGGTCTGGGGTGCTCCTTTTTGTGCAGAAATGGAATGGAAATGAAGGTTTGAAGTGTGTCTGTATGCGTTAGCTTATATTTATTTCAGTTATCACAACACTATTTATAGACTGTGTGCTGATATCACTGCTCAGTTTTACTCCACCCTTTGCGAATCACAGTTGTCATCACAGGACACAGGAGCATGAACTAGATGAAAAAGAGACCCTGTCACTACTGTGTGAGTTGGGAACAGAGAGAAACAGTCTGAGCACTGATCTTGGCTGCTGTTATTCCCAGCAGACTGCAGGAGGGCCACACAGTGCTCACCATACCTGCTTTTCCCTGAGAATCCAGAGCAGTGAGACAGGGCCTTACACCGCTGGACATGGCTGCTAAAGGGACTCTGTTGGGAAGAGAGGGAAGTGGATATTAGAGATGAGTTGGAGAAATCAATATAGCATTTAGATGGTCAGAGTGAAATTTGTTGCAAAAGAATATTGTATTTAATAATAATTTAAAAATATTTTTCTTAGAGGCCAGGACTTTACTTGGTTAAGAACTGTATTGAGAAAAAAGCAGGAAATGACAAGGGCATAATGAAACAATCCTGAACAATTTGATCTCTGCAGTTCAGCTATTTAAAACTATTTTGGTTTGTGGGGGCCTGGAAAAGAGCGGAAGAGAGTTTTTCCACTGCTATGATGGACACAAATAGCATTGTGGGAAGGATTGCATTTGGTACACCAGCATGTTGCACTTTTAATGACATTAATCACACCTGAATAAGTGTTGTGATGCATAGGAATAACAATCGACTTTGGCAGATGTATGTTTTTCCTAGTGAGATCAGGAACAGCATTAGGTTATCTGCTGCCAATGAGCAAGGTGGGATTTTTCTTGCGTCACTTCAAGCATTTAGAAATCCAGTTTCAGATCCAAGAAGGTTTAGAGGGCTGCCTCTACAAGTGGCAGAAAGAAAGAGGCACTTGCTGATTCATTCCGTCTTAAAATACACACGCATGTATTCATCCTGCCTCTTTCAGACGTCTCTCCCTGCACGGGGTGAATCACTGAAATTTCTGGCCCTCTCCATTGACTGCAGAGGGACCAAAGACAACTGACTTTTTAAACAGCAAAGATTTGATTAATCCTTTGATTAATCCTTATATCCATATCCCTCATCACAATAACTGCCCTGCCTTTGCAGAAGGCAGGGCAGTTATTGTGATGAGGGATATGGATATAAGTGAAGACTGAAGCGTGTACTATTCAGTAAAGACAATGACTTATGAGTCAGAGGTGCAGTCCTAAAAAGACACCTGATGGAGTCAAACTCAAATTAAAATGAAGCTGGAAGGTGAACAGTAAAAGTACTTCTTGGTAAGCATATCAGCTTAGGGAATTTGGCTTTGCATATATCAAACAGAAGAGTACAATTACATCTCAAACTAACAATAAAACAAACTGATAGCAAATAAAACGTCCTGTAATTTAAGAGAGAAAGCACATGCTAACTTTTTTAATAGCATTATTTTATTTTTTTAATAGCATTGTGACAGATGAATATTTATTTGCAAACAAAATGAAAACAAAAATGAAGAAATAAAATTGTGCATATATGTAAATGAAGTCAAGGTCGTGGCTAAAGTCTAAAAAACCTTATCCCCAAGTGTGAACCTTCAGTAATCTTTATCTCAAAGAAAAGCAGCATTTTAATTGATGCTAGGATTGACACTAGTCTCTACAAATTGACAAAAAAAATCTGTGTCTCAGGCAGAGGAAATATTGATACACTTTGGCGTAACAAAACTTTGCTTACGGTCTACACAGATGTAGACTGGTTCCAGAACACTGGAACATGCTCAGGGAAGCTATAATGTTCAGGCATGCCCTGTCAATCTTCCCCCAAAAAAGAGATGTTTACAGCAACTATCCCAAAAAGGGTTCAGTACTGAATATTGGACAGATCTCCGACATATCTAAAATTGTATAAACCACTCTTGAAATGCAAGGCTCAGAAAGTGACCTTCGGGTAATGCTGCTGTGTAATTTTCTCCTGTGGCCACTTTGAAGTAGTAATATCCAGGAGGTTACAGATTGCTCATCTCATGAGGGAAAGACTATTGGAAACCATATTCTAGAATAAAACCTCAGAGAAAGCAATCGAAACCTCTTATATTTCATATAAGGTACAAAAAAAATTTGTCACAGCAAAGCTGTGGTGTTGGAGCATTGTGGATAATTAGGTGATTGCAATGCTGTTCATCATATGAATTATTAGAGAAATGTAAGGTAAATGTTCTGCAGGTATTTTAAGATTATTATTTACAAGGACAACAGTCCAGTGAAGAAAATACTCATTCCATTGCTGAAAAATCAGTCTTCCTCCTCAAAACACACCTCTTTGTTAATTACTATCACCACTGTCTACAGACACTGGACGAATAGCAAAATGAAACTATGGCAACAGAGTTACTCACGTATGTGTTTGAGACTCAGCATTAACAAGCTGATTGTTCTCATCAAAAATTAATCACTAAATTCTGTAGAACATATCAATCACTAAATTTTATTGAAATATTGGAAAAAAGGGGACTTGGAAGAAAATAAACCAGAAACAAACAAGTTTGAGCTATGACGTATCAAAGCCAAATAACGGAGGTAAGGGGGAAGCAAAACCTTTCCTAAAGACAACTGAGCATTCAGACCCCAAGCTTTCTCCAGAAGGGTGGATGCTCCTCCATGTAATCTAAAAGAGCCTGAGAGAAAGAACAAGCCAAAGAAGGATTTTCTCCCTGTCTTTCCAAGTTTAAAACTAACTGGTAGAGCCTGGAAACGCTTTTGAGCACTTGTGTCCTGTTGGACAATGCAAGAAAATTACACTTTGTCCTGTTATCTCTGTCCACTTGTAAAGGAGGAAAGCCAGCTATGGCTTTTTGTAAGCAATTTCGCAATCCAAATGAGAAAAGGGGGCAGAAATGATACCCTGCCATGTCGTTCAGACCATGTGTCTGCAGGTTTCTTTCTACCCAAGCTGCTGCCTTCAGCATCATGCTTGAATAGAGCCCTGCTGTGACTCACAGGGCTGCATCAACAGTGGAGCTACTTGTGGGTCTGGCCCTTGATTCTCATGTTGAAAATGTAGAGGACACCCTTTTGCTTTATTCCAGAATTAACAGAAAACAAATACATACTTTAATGAAATAAGTTCAGTGTTAGCTTTCTAGTCACCTAGAGAGAAAAACCCTACATATCAGTCATTGTTGTTAGAGCATCCCCCTGTACAGTTTTTATTTTACCCTTTCAAATGCTTTCTTAATTGCTTGAATCTAATTGAATATCCATCTCATTTCAAATAAAATTTTAAAATATATCTCTCTTCTTTTGCTTAGACCTCTTTTCTAGATTTATTATTCAATTTGGTTGGATAATTGCATTCCTTAATGCCATTACTCTCTATTTCCCCCATTTCTTTTACAGAGAGAGCTTACAGGCCTGAATCTGATATTTGGTAAAGCCAGTAAAGTAATCTGAAATCACTGGATTTATTCCAGTTTTTGCTGTAGTGCCACATAAATTGGAACCTAGCCTATTTTTTCATCCATAGTTTGAGGTTTATGTTATCAGCAGTAAATCATGACTGCTTCTAATTTCAGTATGGTGTTACACAAACACAGAATCACAGAATGGGTCAGGTTGGAAGGGACTGCAGTGGATCATCTGGTCCTGCTCAAGCTGGGTCATTCCAGAGCTCATGGCTCAGGATTGTGTCCAGATGGCTCTTGAATATCTCCAGTGAGGGAGACTCCACAACCTCTGGGAAGTCTGTTCCAGTGCTTCGTCACCTGCACAATAAAGAAGTCATTCCTTATACACACATACATGTCAATTCTTATTTTTTGGTCATGGCAGGTCAAAAACTTGAAATAGAGCCCTAAGTTCTGTATGAAGAAGGGAGCTGTTAGTTCAGGGTCCGTTTTGTTTCTGGGTAAAGGGAAAAACATGGTCCTGAGGTCACTACGGGCAATATAACAATATGAAAGTATATTTATCTACCTATACCTGATAATTTTTCTCCCACTACAACTACTGAAAGGATGTCTGCAGTTCTTGAATCTTAGAGCTTTGGAGATTGGCAGGGACTTCTGAAGACTGTGTAGTGCTCAGCCCCACTTAGCAGGGTCAGCTAGAGCAGGGCCACAGTGCTTGGCATTGCCCAGCCCGTTTGGCTGTCACTGTGCTGGGTACCTTCTGCCCCGGTACCTCTGCCAGTGTCTGGCATGCTGCTCCTTGCCTGCCCTTTCTGTCCTGACAGCAAACACCTGGAGCTGGATTGTTTTTGTCTTCCATTCCTACAGGCTGTTGCAGCTCTTCTTTCTCGTGGGCAAGGTGCAGGTGTGGAGCTGCTCTGTGTTTGGATCCAGGGGTTCTGAGAAAAGAGTAGGAAGATGGGACTGAGCTGAGTGAGGCAGTTCTTGTCCTGTGGGACTTTGGAGAACTGCAGATGCTGTGACATCATGAAGTAAAGGCCACTTCCAGGAGGGATAGTGAAAGGAGAAAGTCCCTTCTAGGCTGACTGACCCCTTTTTCAGAAGCTTTAATCATAGTGTAGGACTTATACTGTGTCAGAATCTTCAGAGCTGGTATCATGCCACAGTGCCAGAACCTCCTTTAAAATATCTTCATCTTTTGTGTGTATTGAGAGAAAAAAGGGCTTTCCTGAGTGGTTCAGCTCTGCAAGGTATAGAACAGGGCTCAGCATCTTCCCTGTTACATGCAAGCTGTCTTAGAAATTGTGTTGACAACTGATGTGAAAAGGTGCTTCACTAATTTCTTAGGGAAAATATAATTGTATAACAATTTGGGATGGAAGGGAAATTAAAGATCATCTAGTTCCAGTCCCCTGCCATGGGCAAGGAATCTTCCCTAGAATAGGTTGCCTATAGCCCCTTCCAGCCTGGCTTTGGGGGGATGGGACATCCACAACGTCTCTGAACAATTCACTGTTCAAAGAAGTTGTGGATGTCTCATCCCTGCAAGTGGGACATCACTTTCTGTAAAATATGTCTTCCTTGTATCCAGGGTAAATCTGGATGGCAAAATTCCTCTTATTTTCCAAACATATTTGTTCTTTAGATTCTTACTTCCATGGGGCTTTGGGTATGAGGCCGTTGTTTGTTTTGTGTGTGACAGACTTTAGCTCCAAATTTCTTCTTCTGTGAAATAACAAATGCATTTCAAGGAATGAGGCATCTGTGTGGCTTGATAGCCTTTCTATCTATCCTTCATGCTGGCATTAGTAGAGAAAAGGCAGTATCTCACAACCTGAACAGAAAGGAACAATGCTGGGAGTTAGGAATTATCAGCACAAGGCTGGAAATTTGATAAACAGTCTGCTTAAAAATCATGTGAAAATTATTCTGCTATTGTAGATTATAGACATAGGTCTCTGCTTTCCCCAGCGTTAATTGTTTGGGGGTTTGTTACCCCTATATATGTGTGTATATTGGAGTCTATACACTGATGTGCTGTTTATAGATTTGCATTGGGTGAAAGACTGCAAAGACACCCACCACTCTTGCTTGCTCAGTGCCTGGATCTCACATGTCGTGCCCAGGAGTGAGCATGTTCCTGTGGGAGCTCGTGGGCTGGGAGTGGGCAGAGGGGTGGGGATGAACCACAGTTTTCCTTCCAGCCTAATGAGTGCCTGCCAGCACAGCTGAGCTGGCAAAGTGAGTGTTGTCATTTGCCTCTGGCATAGTCCACACGACTCATTCCCACTTCCCAAAGCCAGGGAAGAGCAAGAAAAACATGCACCATACAAGGGAATTCATTTAATGCACAGACCTCATGAGGCTGCTGAGGTATTGGTTGACTACCAGCTACCTAACTCCTGCAGAATTACTGGGAAAATGAGCGTGTGAACATGGGCACATGTCAAAGCAGCCAGAGTACAGGGGAATAATTTGGGGTAGCCTAAATCACTTTGGTGCTTTTGCCCAGGGTTATGAGGTGAATCTTTCTGCACTCTTGGAACCAATGGGGGGAGGAAGGTGGCTTGAGTCATCAGTACCTCTTCTCCAAAGGTTGCCTTGGAAAAGCACTTTTTCTCTCAGCTGCCCATGTGGGAACTTAGTGAAATTAGACAGCTACCATGGATATCAATAACAGGTGGTGTGACTGACCCATTTATGTGTGAAACACATTCCCTGTGTTTCACAGAATGACAGAATCACCAGGATTGGAGGGGGCTTCCAAAGGTGCTCAAGTCTAAGCCCCTGCTCAAGCATGGTCAACTATAGAGGATTGCTCAGAGTTGTGTCCAGTTGGGTTTTAAGTATCTTCAAAGATGGATACTCCACAACCTTTCTGGGTAATCTGTTCCAGTGTTGGATCACCTGCTCAGTAAAGAAATGTTCTCTTACATCAAGAGAGAATTTCCTGAATTTGAATTTGTGCCCATTGCCACTTATCTCCCTGGGCACCTCTGAGAGGAGGCTGGCTCTGCTGTCTTTGTTCCCCTCATTGGGTATTAGACCCGCACTGATAAGACCCCCTGAGCCTTCTCTCCTGCAGGTTGAACACCCCAGCCCTCTCAGACTCCTTTCTATAACCAGTGCTCATCACCTTTGTGGCCCTTTGCTGGACTCCAGTAAGTCCATGTCTGTCCAGTATAGGGAACCCAGCCCTGCACACAGCAATCTGGGGAATGGTGAGAGGTGTCTCACCCGTGCTGGGCAGAGGGGAAGAATCACCTCCCTCAAACTGCTGGCAACGCTTTTCCTAAAGCAACTTGGAAAGAGAATGGGTTTATGTGACTATGTCTAAGGAAAGCAAGCAAAACAGCACAGAGCTGAGTTATAGGGACATTGTTGAACATTGTTGGTTCTGTTTTCTCCATGGAATTTGGGTCCTTTTTCAGCACAAACAGGAGATCTTTGGCAGCACTCAGTTTACTCTTCCTTAGGAACAGACAGAGTTCAATTTGTTTTCTCTTGGTCCCTTTGAACACTGAGCACATGCCAAGGAGGCTGAAGGGGAATGAGAGGAGGGGAAGGAACACTGGGAATGGAGCTGTGTAAGCAGCAGTGGGGGAGGTCTTTTGAGATCATTAAAAAGCAAACAAGATTCTGTAAGTCATGTTTTGCTATTCAAATTAAATTTTTTATTTCTTAGGTGTATAGTTTAAGTTTTGTTTTGTGAAACTGCTCACATTGACAGTTTACTGTTGGCAAGCCAAATGGGAGAGGCAGACCTGATAAACCTGTGCAGGACCTGCTATGAAATATTCTAGGGAAAAAGCCTTGCCATTGGCCAGGAGGTCTGGATGGTGGTTGAATGGAGAGCTTTTGAAACAGCACAAACATGTGTGGGACATGATAGCATTGCAGGAAATACATCAAACAAACAATAACAGGCCTCAAAGCTGGAGGAGCTGTCTGGTGTGAGTCTCCTGAGGTCCAGCAAGGCAAAGAGCAGGCAGATCCATCCTCATACTGCCCCACCTGCTGCTGGCACAGCCTGCACTGCCTTAGGTTGGGAATTGGCTGTTTAATAAAATTCCATCTTTAAAATCTGACTTTTCTATGGGCCTGTAGAAGCAGCAATTAGGGTGTTACTTAATGAAATACTGGAGTAGCCTACCAAGTATTTCTGAAAAGCAATTTTCTCTGGATCGCTGGCTGCCTTTCCAAGTGTTTCAGAAAAGTGATATGTTTTTAAACTCAACCTTCATTGCTCCTGCTACTTGTAGCACAATGGTAGAGTTTTAGTGTTTTTCTTGATCTCTAATTTGGATTGTGTTGCCCTTGCTAGTGTTAATAAGCATTCTCCTGCCAGAGCAATCTCACTGGGAACAGACTTGATGTGTTATCTATGTTATGTGGCACCCACATACCTGGTTCCTTGGTTATCAGGAATCTCTCCCCCATATTGAAGCCTTTTTTCTTTTTTCCTTTTTTCATGATTTTTTGCGAGAAAACACAACCGAGTATGAATAGCAGTGCTTGGATTGTCACATTGCATGGTTGGAAATACAGCACTTAGAAACAAATTTATAGTTGAAAACTATAAAATTTACTAAACAAAAAAATGCTTGCAGAGTGATCTTTCCTCCTCTTGAAATCTTAGTGACTGTGCAGCTGTTCTCTCCTGTCTTTTCCTAAGGCATATATGTAGATTTTCATGAGGAAAAAGCTTATTTGGGAAACTGTGATTGTAAGTTAATTAAAAATAGTTTTAACTTTAGAAAACTTAATGTGTTGGCAGTAGCATACTCATTGCTAATGGCTGATTGTATTTTTTCAATAATAATAAGAGATTCAATGAAGCTCTAGAAGATGTTAGGATATGATTAACTAGATAATCTATGTATTTGAGTTTTATTCCCAAATAAGATGGATCTCCCAGAGCCGGAAGTCTGAGTTTATATTTGATAATTATATGAGACTCTTGAGCTTTCTTGCAGATTGTAATTCAATTTCTCTAAGAAAAGAGCTTTAAAACATGAACAAAGAATGAGTGCTTCTAATTCCAGGAAAGCATTGTGACCAGCTTGGTCAGTTTGCTTATTCTGTCCCAAACAGAGCCCAGCAGATTATTCACCATGCTGTGCTGGAGCAGCAAATAAGAGTAGAGAACCCAGAAATCACAAATCACCTTTCTCAAATACTGGTTTGGTTCTGTGGAAAAAATAGTTTCTGAGAGTGTTTGTTAAAATGTCAGCTGTGGTTTCCTTTACTAGGAGATACTCTGTGGTGAGGTACATCAGAAATGGCTGAAAGGTGTTTGGCACTTACTGGACAACCTGTGACAGACAGGCAGCTGCCCAAAATTAGGAACCTGGATCACTGGGGCAAAAAGCTGGTGGCTTGTTTCTCTGACTGTGATGATAGGTTATGTGTGGATATGTGTGTCTTTATTC